>JAMKCH010004621.1:0-33169 GCA_023653785.1 Ophioderma brevispina
CTAGACATAGTTTTAAGAGACGGGCAATTAGTATATCATGTGACTTATTACGCAGCTTCTTGATCTTGTTGTGGAAAAATTCTGCCAAACTGGTTAGCAAGATCTTTTGACATCTGGGTATGTAGTGTATGTTTCACTCGAGAAGTTAAATTGCTGACTACTTGAAAAAGGTCATTTGGGTACATGTAGTAATCTGTTGCTATGATGCTCTGTCTTGGCTTTAGCAAGAAGAGAGTATTCAAAACACTGATCCTTGGAAGCTTCCTTGCATACTGTGAAGACCCAGTCGGTGAAACTCTGCGCTCCAGCCCGAGGGCCGTTCTTCGTCTCAATCTCAAGCATCTGAATACAAAGGAGCATGAGTATGGAGAACTAGAGTTTGACTGACTAAGTTGAGCAGTTTCATCAAGGGGTCTTAGATAAGGTGTTTTTATATTCATTAGCAGAGAATGCAGTTAGCATCTAAGGTAAACACAGAAGTGCACGTCTATATCAGCGCAGATGTTGCAAATATTCAAGCTTCAATACCAGGCTGCATTGAAGAGCGCTTTAAGCATTTTTCCTGTCAACTGCAACCCTCCTTGCAACCACAACTTGGAAGTTTTGGGCATACTTTTCTAACTTCTGTAAGGCTTGTCCATACGATTTCCCAATACACTTTTCCTTTCTATTCTATTCCGACCTCACCACTTGGGGCATGGAAAGCTCAAGAGATGCAATCATCATTGAGGCCCAACAGTAACCGACTTGATAGGTGGTTCTCTTGATATGTTCATGAGTGCGGCCTTAATGGAGGAATAGCACATGACTATACATCTCAGACCACGAATCACCCTAGTTTATTTCATTTTTTGTAACGCATATGGACTAGTAAACTTCTGCTAATGCCATATTCTGACATATAGCTTAAGACTGGTTGAAGCCAGAATGTAGCTCTCAAGTTGGATCAACATGATCACATTCAGTTTGAAAAAAAATCATGCCTTTTAATGAAGTCTTGGGCACCACTCGGTATGGTTTGCTTTGTTTAGTTTTATGTGGGTATTACAAAACTCTTCATTCCTAGAAGTAATGATGATGAACTTATCTCTACACGGTAAACCGAAGCATACATCAGTGGTAGCCATGATTTTAAGTGAAAACCACTGTTATATCAAATAAACCTGAATAGGGTCTTTTTAAATTAAAACCTATTCTTAAGGCACACCCTGTGTGAAGATTTTGTGACTCTATAACCAAATGTACAGTTTTACAACACCTATAAAAGAGTAATTAATTTCAGCCATCGTGAAAAATGACCACCACTGTTGTCAGGAAACAATTTTGAAATGCTCCATAAAAATTTTTTCACTTTATGATTGTATGAAAAAATATAGTTATACATCTTTATTTCATGGCAAATATGTAAAATAGCTGTTAATGGCGTCCATTTTGGAAAATGCCGTCATTATTGGCATGGGATAAACCTGCAATGGCCAGCAATCCAAATCTAGAGGATCACGACAGTAATTGGCAGCCATTTTGAAAAATGCCGCCATTTTAATCATAGGACAATCTGCGATGCCCCTCTAGCTAAAGTCTTTCTTATGACATGCCCTAATATGTGCCAAATTTCATCTTTTTATCACCAAGTGCCCATTCCCCACCAAATAATTTTCACATATCTACTCTACTAACACAGAAAACAAGTAGTCGTAGAAATTGGCACGCCTGCTACTTAAAAAAAAAAATATTTGTTCTTTGTGTGGGTAATGTTCTTTTAAGCAAATATGAGCCGAAGAAATTTCACCTCATAGTTAGGGCATGGTGTATACATTTACTACATACACCATGAACTCTATCTCTTGGCTGATTATTTCTCGATAGGCCTACCGTCAGGACTAAAATTGGAGATGCAAAATTGTATTATATTTTGTTTTGAAAGGAAAAACTATTTGTTACCCTTGAAGAGAATTTGAAATATATCTGGCTTATAGTTAAAAGACAAGGCCGTATATTGGTGCATTAAAATGTTATTTATCCCTGGCTTATCAAAATAGCTATGTTACCAAGTTATTTTGGGAGGGTGTGTGGGGGCGGGCATCCACTTGACTAAAAAAATCCCAAAAAGTCTTAAAATACTGTTTAATGTGGTTTTTAAATTTTATTTTCTTGACGAGAAAAGGTTATGTCTACGTTCCTAATTCGCCACCTAGCAAAGTGTCCATTTTTGGGAAGGTTCATCACTTTTGACAAATCCACCCTCAAGAAGGCCCAGGCCGACACATTTCTTGGGGGACCACAATCTCATACCCTGGAACTGTTTTAGATTTCCCTTGGCTAATGTGGCCAAAGAGTTCATACAACTGATCTAGGGTAAGGGGACAGAATTTCAAATACTTTTAATTGGATACTCTCACTTCAATTATGTATGCACCATGGTTACCGAATACCGTTCCTTTTTACTTGGCAAATACATTGATTATATTTATTTCCATTATTTTTTATGTTCTCTATTACCCCCGTCCTCCTCTTAATAAAAGGATTAAGAATAGGTTATATAATTTTCTTGCGTAATTACACCACTTCCATTACAGAGTGGGCAAAACACTTCAGCAAGCCCATTATTTGCCACCCTCGTCTTAGCGCTAATGCCAACAAGTTTTCGTTAAAAAAAAAATCCGGTGATTGTTTTCGCATCTTTTTTGGTCCATTTTGAAAAAAAATATGCATATAGCACCTCCTGGTTAGGGTAAGCGTCAAAGTGATGGGTGGGGTGGAAATGTATGGGGATATTTTTGAAACATTCTGCATTCTATGACTCTAAAACCCTATAATATTACAAAACAAGTTATTTGTCTTATTTAGGCCCGGAAAATGCATCATGATAATATTCGCATCATTTTTGGGTCCAAATGGGATTTCTGTTCTGTCGAGACATGTGTGTTTTGTTGGAAATTGGCAATTTTTGCCGAATTGCAGAATTTAGGGCGTCATTGTGATGCCAATACTAGTATGTTGGTACTTGTTTCGTATTCATGGAAAGAAAAGGAATCATAGCGATATCTGGTCCCAAACTCATAAGCATAGGTGCTTTATAACAAATTCCGGAGGGGGGGTAAACTGCCCTTGGTAAACTGTGTTATATAAAAAAGCTTAGTAAGACCAGAGTTAATGCAAAACACCCCTATCTGATAACTGGCATAGTCGCCGTATTGATTTTTCTAATAAATTATTCATGCGAATAATTATTTTAATTTAAAATCACTTGTTAAAAGTAGAAAGTTTATTTCAGGCTGTACCAGACAGCAATACTTACATTTTAAAGGAATCTTGCCAATTACCCTAAAAATACAATGGAAAGTCCCCATATAAACTTTTAAAATTAAATTTTGATACAAAAATTGATAAAATAATCACAACTGTATAAATTCACTTTGAACTCAGGATTCCCTTCAGGTGGGAATAAATAATTGACAGAATATTCGATAAGCAGGAAAAATGACAAAATCCCTATCTTTCAAAACTAGCAAAGTTTATGGTGTCATTTTTTACAAACACAAAAAAGTTACCATGGATTTGATTTGCTAACATCTGATTTATGCTATATATATTACATTATCATAGAAATAAGAAATAAAATAAAGCACTGGCAACTTGCTATGAGCTTGCAAACGTGGGCCATTTTTATATCATTTTTTACTATTTTGGGCAAAACCAGAACCTACCATGACACCCCCCTTCGGAAAATGGAACAATCCAAATGCATTTCTGAAGATCTTACATTGCTATGTAAAGACGAATGATGAATTGTCAAAATGAAATAAAAATGAAATTATAAGATACTCTTGTTTACAAGTGGTACCAGTCTGAAAAGTGGGAATATTTCCTTTTTCCCTGTGTTTGGAGATACTCATAGGGCCATTTTTAGGGGGTCCATCAATTCTGCCAGTAGGGGGTACTCACTTTTTGATACCAGCATTTTATAATTTTTTGCAACATGTTTTCAACCTAAAAGTATGAACAAACTTTGCCGACCCCCATCTTCCACCGAATGCCTGACTCTCTCAGGCATTCGCTCTTAAACACCAAATTATTTGGAAAATAGAAGGTGGGTAGAATAAAATTAATATCCGCGACATTGCAAGAACACGCTGACTGCAACAAATGTTTAATGTCCCAGATAGAAAAGTCAAGATAGCTGGTGTCAGACCAGAGTTGACAATGGATCACCAAGTTTTCATGGTTTAAACCTAAACGAAACTGGGACTCAAAATAAAACATAGGAATGTTTTTGTATTTTAGCTTTAAAACATGCGCAATTTAATTTTAGGTTTTAAGTTCCAATTTTATTTCAGAAAACTTCAGCTTTAGTTTTCTCTCGCCATTATGTATGCTGATAACACTGTATTCGCATTAATTAACCTTGGAAATTGTACAACAAGTTCATTATGCATGTCATGAACTGAGACACTATGAATGATTTTCAATAACTAACTTTTTATGATTGAACATGGTACTCATTGTGAAGAATTTTTACTTACAATTATTTTTTCAAAATAGACCGTTGTATTCAAACTGAACTGAAACCAACTGAAATTGCAAGTGTGAATTGTCTTTGCTATAATGAGTTATGGTATACGTCGGTGTCAGTCTCTCCGCAGTGTATGGTTAAAAGTGCCAAACAGAACTTTTGTGTCTCTCGGCAAAATTGGCATAGTTTATGAACACAAAGTCCGAAACACACAAAGTAAAAATCTTCTGATAGCCCGTTTTTTCTTGTAAACAACCAAAGCAAACATTCAAACAAAAATTAACCTTTCAAATTAAATCTTTTCTGAATGTGGGTTTTTTTTTATTGACTCGCACTGTATAAGTTTTATTATAAAGTTTTGCAAAAAATAGAAAGAAAACATAATTTTTGAAATCAATTAGCTACCTTCGGATTTAATGAGGAAATGTGTAGGCTAACAATTATTCCACACACAAAGGTTTCACATTGAATATGGAGGAAATAATAATTCGTACAGATACAATAGTCAGGTCTCAGTCAGTGGTGGCGTTTATGAACATTTGCTGAAACCAGACCTTTGAAAACTAAAATAAAATACAGCTAAACCTAATTTCTTTACGTTTTCACTCGTTCTTGCTTTTGAAAATGCAAAGTCTATAATAGTATAAAAATCAATTTACTATTGTAATATTTAAAACAACATATTTTAAGCTTCATTGTGTAAAAAGCAAATGAGTAGTTAGCAAAGATTAAAATGCAACGGTAGTTGGCCGGTATCATGAATGTGCTGTTATAGTATTGATAAGGTGGTGATCTCGGGACAATGTTTTTCTATAATTCTATTAGCCAAAATATCGTCGCTGGTGCGGGAACAACCCTTATATTTGCTATCGACCTTAAGAGCAAACCTCACATTTATAAAAACGGTAACATGACACAACCTCAATGCAACCTTTTCCGGGAGAGCATCCCAACTGAAAAATTTACTGTTTCATGCCACGCCAAGGAAGTTTTCCTTTCTAATATTTAAGATATTTTTTACGCCAGATTCTGCAATAAATGCCATATGATTACTAATCATAGTTGGCTTGAAATGCAAACTATAACCCGAATGTGACCAAAATACGCTTATGAGGTTTTAACACTGGGGTCCACTTTTTACATATGTGGTTTTGCAATTGACCTCTGGAGTTACATATATGGGGTTTCCCGCTTCAGCGACTATTACAACCTGGCACAAAAAGTATCTCGGCAGTTTTTCGATCAGTATTGTGGTCAAGTCAGACCATTTGGAAGCTTTCGAAATAAACATTTTTTATTGTCTAGGTCTTGTTGCTCTTTTCATTAATACCTGGCTTGTAAAAAAGCCGTGCGGAACTGGCCCGAGATAGAACGCCGAAGACGCCATAACCCCAAAACCAAGTTGCCAGTTTTTTGGATTTTTTCAATCCTCCTGCACAACGTGAACGGTAGTTATCCACGGTTGAAATGTTTTACCTTTCAAAAGATTAAAGTGTCACGTCTGGCGTTGTCAATACAAGGACGTAACAAGGGGAAACTCGACTGGCCCAGAGACCCAATTAGGTGTTCAGTAAAAAAAAAACATATTTTATTATTTTTGTCTTACTAACAATCGTCTGCTGCCCGAAATCGGCTTTTCATTCAACTAAACTAAACTAAACTAAACGAACGCTAACATTTTATGTCCCCCCAGGCCGAGCAAGCTATTCGGGTCTGTGTGTGCTACAAACCCAGAGAGCATACGCTAAGTATTAAGACAATCGTCCCTTTATATTATCAAACATTTAGTGTTAATGACTTGTACAATGGTGATTACTGCGGAAACAAGGTGACGTTTATGCTCCCTTATTACGCCCAAGGCACCTTGTTTACGGATTACACCAGCTGGTTAAGATTATTTCATGCAATCATCACCATGATTGGATCGCGTGAACCAAATCTTTAAGCAAAGGGAGGCTCTTTGACATAGTCCTGCTTTCTAAAACTGTTCAATTCCCCCCTCAAAACCGTTTGATTTTATTTGAAGAAAATGTACTACTTTCTAAGAAAAAATTTAAACACTTAAGTGCATGAGGGGAATCCATATGAACGCTAGATTGTTTTTTGCGCTTCCGTCCCCATTTTAAACACAAAATATTTTGATCATTTCTTTGTATTTAGCTAAAGTTAGTTGCGCACCAATATGCAAATAAAATGAATTCCGCATAGAGGCTATATGATCCTTGCATGACCCGTTGTTAATGTTGCGACATCACCTACTCAAATTCAAATCGGTCTATTTTCAGCGCATATTCCTAACGTCAAACGGTCACCGCAAAAAAAGGATTTATAGTTCTTGGGGCACGAGGTGATATTTGGCATATGGACCAATATAGAGTGGGCAAACGAGAGTACTAACTACCAACTTGTTAAGACACTTCAACTTAAATAATTTCTGCATGATAGACTTTTCAACGTATTCTCTTAATCTGCTAATTTGCAGAAACAAAATGGCCGCCATTCAATTTGCTCCATAACTGGTTTCACAGCCATACCATGTCTTGTAGAAAGATAATTTTTGGGTAAAAAAATGTTTCATTAAATGTTTAATAATGGACAACCACCAAAGTCAAATATCTACCTTCTAATTAAACCTAATTTGCATCAATCCAATGCCGCCATTTTCACATAAATTTTTGAAGAATATTTGACTTCACAACATAAGGTTCATTGATGAACTTTATTTACTACGCTAAATTTTATAAGTACACCTATTGCTCGAAATATCCTAAACATGTATTTATGCAAGGCCTTCCAAGGTGACAAACGTAAGCAAGTAATTTTAATACAAAATGGCCGCCATTGAAATTTCGCCATAACTAGTTTCGGCTATGTCCAGACTCGTTTCAAGAAATATGTTTTAGGCTCAAAACTGCTAAAATAGGTGTTTGATAAAACAATCAATGAATTCATGGCCATCTATTTTAATAACCTTATTTGCATATATCCTATCACCGCCATTGTTTGACCCAACATTTCAGCACTCAGGTTGCTTTTTAAATGGTGGCCAGTTTTCACTCATGGGCAGTTTAAGTGTTTCTAGTGCCTTGAAATTCATTGTTAATCCAACGACCTTTAAACCACCCGGACAAAAAAATATAGAGTTGACCCTTTCTTTGGGTTTATGGGAAATTGCTCCTAGATCGACAATAAAGAATATACTACCAGCCTTTATATAGTTTTAAACACTATTTTGATACAATAACATCTGATGATCCATTCTTGCACTATTATAATGTTTTTCATTCGTTAATTCATATTTTATGCACATTTTGCCCATGATTACATTTTTTTTCCAGTCTTAGCAATATCGCTATCATCTGTTATCTAGTAACAATACATAACATACCGCATGATCCATACCTCTGACCAACTCACCAAGTTCTCATTACATTATTTGCCCACCTAGTCCTCCTTGAAGACTCACGCCACCATATATGCTTTTTGTACTTGCAAACAGTAAATGTTCTTTGTTCAGCTTAGGAGCGAAGAAGAGCTGATGAAGTAGTCTCAGAATTGACTACCACAAGGGAGTGTGCCTGCGCCCCCTCTCCTGTTCAACTCTATACCAACGACAACTAGAGTGCAGAACCTGTCGTTTATCTATACAGACGATCTTGGAATAGCGCACAAGATACAGACTTCCACTTGTTGAAGAGAGACTCTCCAAATCTTTGGTATGAACTCCTAATTACTACGAGGAAACCACCTACTTGCAAATCCGTCCAGCACGGGTGTTTGCTTTCCACCTACGCAACCGTGAGCCAAACGTCAGCTTTTAATAAACCTGGTCTGGAACACCCCTGCAGCACTGCGATAACCCTCTCTACCTACGAGTGGGACCGCACTCTTTCCTATAAGACCACTCAAGAAGACGAAGAGTAAAGTATGCTCACGCATAACTCAACGGATAACGTATACATCCTAGCAGGAATTGCTCCAAATTAGTGTAGCGAGCATGCAAGCGCGTAGCTGCCAAATATCCAATGTGAAACACCCTATCCTCCGTATCAGATACCTGCTGCCAACCACCTAAATCCAGGCAGAGTTTCTTGAGCAAGTCCAAAACCTCTTGCATCAGTCTCTAAGCAGTTTAAGGGAGTACATCTACTGGTATTGAAACTGGTGAGAATCTACCACCTGGAGCTGCCTCCAAATGGACTGAATGGCTATGCTCAACAGGTTGAGACAAAATGGACCGATCTAAGGTTCCCTTGCAAAAGTGAGGCTACCTGGAAGCAGAATCATGACACTACCTGTTTGTGGAACAGCACCACAGACAATGTACATCTCTTGGTTCTGCGCCCATTGTTTGGCAAACAATGGCCCTTTACATGTCAAGCTCAACCCTGGCAATAAACTTGACTCATCAATTAAATGCCTCCTGCCGGCTTATCATAGATGTCTTCGGCCCACACCAACGTCGAAGGCTATACATTTTAGCAGGAATTGCCCCATCAGACATCTTTCATAGTGTAGCGAGCCAGGCAGAAAGCATAGCTGGTCAGTACCTAATGTGAGCCATCCCTATGTCGGACTGAGACCAGCTGCCACCCACCTTAAATCCAGTGAGAGATTCTTAAGAGCAAAGTCCAACCTCTTGCAACAGTCCGCTAGGAGCTTATAGGTTGCATTGTGGAAAGAAAGACTGCTATCAACCAAGTAACATCTATGGTATTGAACCTGTTGAGCTCCTTTCACCTGTAGCTGACTCAAATGGACTGAATGCGATGTGTTCAACGATGGATACTATAATCAGCCGTCTAGGTTTCTTTGCAGAAGTGGGCCTACCTGGAAGCATTCCCGTACACTACCTGTGGTTGTGGAACAGACCACAGCAGATGGAACATCCTCTATGCATGACGGGTCCAGACAGTTCCTCAATGGAGGAAGCTGGCAATTTGTTCACGACGGTCTTTGATTGTGATTCTAGTCCACTACATTTGAACCTTTTGAAGTTTGTAAAAGGTGGATTTGAGGAAGCTTTTATCCAGGACATTGCCTTTGGCAGCAAATGTGCTGACAGAGTCACAAACTCATTATGTATAATGAATGCATGCCTTTGATGTTCCTTGTCTTGTTTTGAGTGCCACACTTCATAAACATAGTTGCAAGCAATTCATTGTTGAAGGCCAGGCTGATGATCAGTTCAACTAATTCCTCAAACTGGGTGTCAGTATGGGTGCAAAAAAGGGGTTGTAGTCGGTCTCTCTTGGTGAGCTTTTTAGAGTTGGTACTTCCTCGAGCCAAATGCACAACATCTCTACCAGTGACATCTATCTCTTTGCTCTCTCTCCTCTTCCCCCTCGCTCTCAGTGTTTTGGCTTACTGTCTGATGAACTTCTTTGCAACGTCCAAAGAGTTCAGTTGTTAGTATGTAGCTATGTCACCCATCAAGATTAGAACAACTTGCGGTACTAATTTGTTTAGAGCAAAGAAAGCCACAATTGAATCTGGCCGCTTCCCCTCTATTTGAGGACTGCCTATTACCCTCATGCAAGATGGGGCAAACTATATGGTGCCGTAGGAGCCCTCTCCAGACACTTCAAGCCCCAATGGTCAATGGATGGATTGTACGTCCCTGATGGTAGTTTGTCATCAAGTGGATGAAATGGGCAAACCTGCTGCAGACGTGGTTTTAGAGTTCTTACCCTGCAATACATTGCCCAAGAGTGTGCAAGTTGCCAGACTGGGGGGGGGTGTATGTAATGCGAATGGGATGTCCACAATTTGGTTTTGAAAAAGAGGGGCGCCCCGTCCTTGGGAAATCTCTGATCCAACCTTTAAGGGAAGTTAGTGATTATATAAGGAAATTCGAGATTTTCAAATCTAAAGGCAGTTGCAAAAAGTCCGCTCAATAATAGTTATATAGTATTTCGTTATGTCTGACATTTCTTCTGGTCATGTTTGATTTGAAGAATTTGTTGAAATCAAAAGTTTAGAACACTTTTCTACTTGTTTGCTCTTGGTAGGTTGAAGTTGTGCTTTGCTTCAAATTTTTAAAAAGGTTCTAATTTTTGCTTTGTAAAATGCATAAAAACCAACACAAAATAAACACCTTGCTTCCTTCTGTTAAAACCACAACACTAAATAACCTAGTTGTACATGTCAGTAGCAAACGACTTCAGAGGCCAAATATTTTTGCGTATTGAATGTACCTACCGAATGAGGAGTCACCAAAAGGGAAATACGTTTGTCTTTAAATGAAATTGAAATTAATCATACTGTTTGGACTAGTATAAACAATATAGTGGTAAAGATCTTATCTGTGCCATTTTTAATCAGTCTGGGTGTGGGGAAACTGTACAATTTTAACTTCTAGTCAAAATTTCTAGGTAAAACATGCAAATCCTTGATGTTCTATAGCTCAAGAATCAGCCTTCATCATACGACCTTTTTTCATTTTTGTAGTTGAAGGGGTATGGCACTAATATCCAAAAATCCAGTTTTGAATATAAGCAGTTGTGCCCTATAGCCGAGACAATGAAGTTTGATGAAACCTCATTTTGTACACAGATCTATGGGGAGTATTTGGGGTGTGATTCCTTTTACGTTTTGCTTGTCGAAAGGTTACTGCGTTAAAATCGATTTGCATTAAGATATGATTCTAAAAACCGTAAAAACAAAGAGCAAAAAAACTAAAAGCACAAGGAAAAGACACCAACAAAGAGCACCCCAAGAATACACATGCCTTTAAACACTAAGACTTCAAGCCTGTTTATTGGCAGTGAGAAGGAAATTACCCAAATCACAAAAACAGTTCAACGACCGCCGATGGTCCTGGCGCACCATACCAATTCCATTACGCCAGGGACCCGTAGTACACTCCGTAACAATCATTAACAAACACCCCCCTTCACGGCGGCCACCCATGATCAGATAATTGCCAGGTACTTTACAGATAATTTTGAAATTGAGTTGTACGAGCAGCCATAAATTAACAACTTAAGCGGCCCCAGTATCTCAGTGCGAGACACAACTGATACCAACGATTATGATTTATAGAGATAGATAATTTACAAATTGAAAAGAGAGCGGTTAGTTAGACCAACCGAAGTTATGGCAGTTTCCATGCGTACATGTGGTCGCCTTTGTTAATCAGTTTCACACTTAGAAGGGGAGGTAGTAGGTGAAATTGTCAGGAAATTTCACAGGTATTTGTTCTAAAATTTTTATGATGATTGAAACTGCATAATACTCGAATCTTGTTTAATGATATACCTCTGACAGTCTCAATTTAAATGATACCTACTCCATTCTACACATATTGATTCACTGTCATCACATTCAGCATTAAAATAGAGATGCTTTTTCCATAAGCAAATAAAAAAATAATAAGTTGTTAAAAGGAGCGGAGGAATACGCCAAAAACGATGCCAAATAGGGACCGGATGTTTTGTGGACCTAGTGGAACATGAAGAAATAAAAGGGAAATGTTTGTACAGGGGTAATTAAAATTCGAATTGTTCGAATTGTTTAAAAGGTATACCAAATGGGCTACTCATAAGGTTTAAAAATGGTATAGTTTGCCCTATCTTTGAGTTATAGTTTTAGTACAATTGGCACATAACAGTTCAAGGTCATCCTGGGGTAAAATTTACAGAATGGTCCGATTTTGTTTGAACTGGTTGTAAATTTTTAATTTTGTCACACTAAATAAGTAATTGTAAATAGATTCTTAGTTTCCCCGTTCTATATAAGAATTATAGAGTTCTAGTGACCTCCTATTGACCGTGTAACCTCCACTCACATTTTGCATTCCAATTATGCAACGAATATCATAGATGGTGCAACCAGTATATTCTCAACTCCTGTACCATAAGACGAACAATTTGACACCATTTTTATAATGAAACAAATATATCTGAAATTTTACCCCATTGTGACCTTGAACCTATTTCGACTCATAACTATTGAACTACAACCTCCAGATAGGGCAAACTATACCTTTTTAATCCTTGAAAGATAACGAACATATTGGTATACTTTTTGAAGGGTTTTGAAGCTTTTCATATTTTGAAAAACCTGTAGAAACCTTACCCTTTAAAAATGCACATTTCACTCCCTTGATTTTGGTAAGCTTTTGATATGTTGTTCTTAAAGGTTTTCTCAATACAATTGTGGAGAAAATGAATCTTTTGCAATAGTTTTGGGTTAAGGCATAAGTAGACTTTCAAAGAATATTGTAATAGGAATGTTCTATCGCAATGGGGGGGGGGGGGGGGTCACTTCGACCAACTTAAAATCCTCCTCTGGTAATGAGAAATGTTTCAATAAAAATGGTGTCTTCCACATCAAACGTGTATGCTTTCATTACAATAAAGAGGATATGTCATTGACATGTCTAATGAATGCAGACTTCAAAATCAACGCTTCAGTGGGCACATAGTTGATTCATCCAAACCACAAAGAAGCCAGCTCATTTCTACGAATGCTAATTATGATCACTACATCCAAATGATGTCTCGATTCCATTGTCACAATTTACGATCTTTCATTTCACCAGTGTATTTAGAAAATATGTCCCCTGTTGTTTTTCTGTATGATTGATGATGCCCAGAGCACACAGGCCAGTTAATGTTAATGAACATGCATGTACAGCTCGCGGAACTTTGTTCTTGTTGGAGGACCGCAATTGTAGTGGATATCACACTCTACAGAAAGCCTTCTGTCATTAACATGTAGTAAACACAATATGTTTGGTCTTAGCAACCTTCTTCAGGTATTAATAAATTATATTTGGCGAAACCGAAGGTCAGAGCATGATTTTACAAAACACAGTGACGATTCTGTGTTGAACTTGAGTTGTAGATTATGCTCCTTGTATGAATCGAATTAATATTAATACATAATATATATTTTTTTAAATTTTCTTTTGTAGATTTAAAACGGATATTGATGCATTAATGATTGCGTTTTATTTTCGACGCTAATAAAATATTTCAAAAACTTATAGATTGTACTCGATCCAAAGAAGATGACCAGGGAGTGTGCGGGATGTACCGTAAATTAGCACTGGTCCGATCCATGGATAATCCCTCTTCAGGCACCTAGTCCTATTGTATTTGTGAGCAATGCGTCTGCAGTATAAGTTAACAAAAGAGAGCAATTATGGTTTTGCTTGAGTCAAACAAACTGTATTTTCTCTATCGGGCGAATAGACAGTGAATATTTTCAGTGTACCAACTTTACTAGGACAGCTTATAGTCCGTATGAGCATATTGTGTCCCTAGTAACCAATACATATTGCTTTAAAATTATTCCTTTCTGCAATTTTTAACATCTATTTACAGCTACTTTCTCAAACATAGATGGTCAAAATTAGGTATAATGTGGATGTATTGTAATAAAATTAGCATACTTGAATTGTAGATAGGATGTTTTTGGCATTTCATTAACTTGACTAATTTGTTTGGATTACTATTTTTGAGATGAAGAAAATGTGGCAAGGCAATTATGATTCAAGGATACCATTTAGTGATATTCATTTGGCCCGTAGGACCTCTACGGATATGAATTAATATATTAATGAGACCTTTAGAGATGAAACCATGATCATAATTATTTATGGTTCATCTGGCGCAATTGAGTTTTTGAAAATCATGTTGAAGGTGTTTGTTTGCACCACTCAAGATGAGGAAGACCTTTTTCAATTTACAATATGAAAACCGTCATGAAAATAAATCTGATGCGACAGTAAAAGATACTTCCTTTCGATACAAGCTAATTTAGATTGAAGTCCAACATGCCTGCGAAATATAAAATAAATTTATGTTTAATATATCATCAAAAATGTAACTTTCATGTCAAAAGGAAAGTATCGTTTTTTGGACAGTTGTTTTGCCCATCCATTGGGATAATGATGAAATCTCCAGCTGGTAAATTGGAGATTGCTATATCTTTTATTCTGTTGTTTCTTCAAATATAATGGCATTAGTAAGTGGGATAGTGTTAGTCGACCCCATAATAATGATTGCAGTCACAATAAAAAAAATGAAATGAAACAAAAGTACATCATAACAGTAATAAACCGTGGACCACGTCGTACAGGCTACCAAAAATGTTCTTTAGAAAATTAAAAAATAGCTTCTTTAAAAGGTGAACAAACCATTTCTTTGAACAATTTAAAAAAAGGACAAAATTATTGAGCCAAATTAAGGTTTTGAGAAGCAGTTGTATAGGACAATAAGATATATGTTCTACAAAGACTAAGTGGTGGGTGGCTAAAGGGGTTTTTTCCTAGAGTAAATATCAACTTCAACTTGAAGTTTAATTGAGTTTGAAGTTATTGAGTGTACTCATAAATCTGATCTTCCTCTCCAAAATATCTTATCTTATAAAGTTTGACATTTGGAAACATTCCAACAGCCAATGGGGTTCTATATCAACAATACAGATTAGAAAGACTTTAATCACATGTACAATTTGTACCATGTGCATAATGTATATTATTTGGACTAAATCCACTACAGAATTATTCAAATTGATAAGGCAATTATTCTAATTGCAATTGAAGAAGACTACTTAGGTAAGCGTCATCCAATCAATTGGATTGACGTAATTGTGTACCGAAATTGAAGGAGTTATTTGAGTTCTAATGCGACTGAGAAAAGGGAATCGCTTCATGTAATATTGACACATTTTCACGGGGAGTTGTCATGACTGTCAAACTAGGTGCTAAGAATCGTACTTCCTAATGTGTGAAGTCAGGGAGATTTTTCAGCCTTCAAGCGGGCAAGTATACATGTACTATATAGCATCAAAAATCTCAATAATAAATCTTTGCAACTAGGGTCTGAACTTGTACGATGCAGAATTAATGGCATGCATTATAGTTAATCTGTTCGTCTATGTGAAAGTTTAGTGATTTACTGCTACGCTAAGTAAAAGTTAGCAAGGTTAGTTAATGATGCAATGATGGCCATAGATCCGCAGATACGTTGTAAGCATCTTAGTACGGTAATAACTTCGCATTACGTATACTTATGGTCATGTGAGAGTAACTCGTTATATCCGAAATCATTTGAGTGAGCAGGTATGCTGAAGTAATAGTTACATTGTGTTGGTTTCCCGTGTGATATGATATTTTTTTTTAATAATGCGTGTTGTGAATTTCTTGAAACCTTATGCAATCTCAATCTTGCCAAAGTGTATAAAAAGTTTTATTTTTCATTTGTAGGAAATACAATAATATGAAATGATACTATTCAGGGTAATAGTACAAATGATAAAAATAATGATAATAATGACTCATTTCAATTTAGTTACTAGTTTACACTTGATTTTGTATATAAACAATATTTGTGATTTCCAAACAACAAAGCTGCTGGTATTGATGATTTAAGTGTTAAACTTTAAATTAGCTGCGCCTTACATTTGCCATTCTTTGGCATATATTTGCAACCTTTCTCTTTGTACATCGGTATACCCTGCAGATGGAAATTGGCGCAAAGTTACCCCAATATTTAAGAACGGTGACCAATTAGATGTTGGAAACTACCGGCCTATATCAGTATTGCCTCTTATATCTAAGATTCTTGAAAGGGCTGTACACAACCAATTATACTCTTATCTCACAACCACAGGTATTCTTTCTGATAACCAATCGGGTTTCCGCACAAATCATTCCACATCAACTACTCTTCTAGATGTGCAAGATTATATTTTAAACAATATGAAAATGGTTGTGCCACAGGGGCATTTTTCTTGACCTGAAGAAATCCCTTCGACTGTGTAAACCATTCTCTCTTAATTAACAAATTGGTATCAATATGGTTTAAAAGGTACTGTTTTAAGAGTGGTTTAAATCTTACTTGGTAATAGGGCTCAAACTTTGAATATTTAATTCTACCCTTTCTGACTTTAAAAATATCAATATTGGTATTCCACAAGGTTCTCCATACTTGGTCCCTTCTTTTCATCATCTTTGGAAATAGTTTACCTAATAGTTTTAATGAAATGTGTTATGTCTGCTGATGATACCACCCTTCTTTGTTACTGCAAATGACCCCTATAGTCCTCCAATCAGATCTCCAATGTAATCTTTGATAAATTGCTGATGGTTACTTAATAACCACCTTACTTTGAATATCACGAAAACCAAGTTTCATGGTTTTTGGTACTCAGCATATGTTAGAAAAGTTTCAAAATGTTAAATTATTTGTATAATGACACAATTGGATCGTGTTGATGATATACTTATTTTAGTTGTAACTTTTGATTCTATCATGTCTTGGTCAGATCAATATTAATGACATGTTGTCTTGTATTTCAAGCGTTTGTGGTATAATAGGACGTTAAACATTTCATTCCAAGACACCTTAATCATGCTTGCAAATGCTTTAGTCATGCCAACTTTTGGACTACTTGCAGTTCTGTTTGGAAAACTGTTCTAATGGCTTTTAAAGTCCACCCAAATTCTGCATACCAGGTTAGCCGGATGATTCTTTTCTGCAGATATCCGAACACCAATTTAATGAACATGATGGGTGCCTTGAAATGGAACAAACTAAATGACAGGTGGTTTAACCAAATGTTAATTATAATATTTAAATGTCTAAAGGTGTGGCCCCTAGTTACCTTTCATCTCAATTTTGTCTTATGTATGAAAATTCACTCCAAAGGTACGAGGAGTCAAACAAACTTTTGCTCTATCTGAACCTATCTGGAACATTACAGCAGGGAAAAGGACTTTCCTTCACGTGCTACCAAAATTTGGAATGGCCTTCCTGCAGATGTTAAGATGTAATTTTAACAATATGAGTCTTGGCCACATTCAAAACCTCTTGTTTTGTAAACCTGTCGATTTTCATTGTTTATATATATATAGTATGTTATTATGTATGTGCATTCATCTTCATTTTATTTTTCTTGGATATTGTATCTGCAGGGCCTCCTTGGAATCAGTGCATTAGCATGAAGGGGCTCACTACCCTGTTTACAGAAAGATTAAATAAATATATTTGAACGCAATTTTCCAGGATACATGCCTATTAATATTAAACATTTTGCCAATTGAGTGTCGATTCTAATTATAATGCCTCAGATATTTGCCAAATGAGGCAATATCTTCATTCTTCTTTGCCAATATCAATCCCATTGTCAATAAAGTGGCAAAATATTTACTTTCCAAAGTTGGATGAAAATTAAATTCCTGCAGATCCAAAATATAAAAGGTAGTTTAATGTGAAAAGAAGTTATAGAAAGTATAATGAGCGATGACTCCTTCTATTCTTTATATCTATTTTGGAAATATCTATCTTCATATTTCTGTGCCAGAAGGTTTCCACCACCATTTATAGATACTTATTCCTCTCTCTGTCGCTATGACATAACCTGAAATACAGAAGAAATCCTTCAAATCGATCATTATTTTTACTGTCTATACCCGAGTTCATATTCTTGTTTGCTGAAAATTATCTTTATTTTGGATTCTCTATAATAGGGATGATGTTTAATATCGATTGTCATCTAGTTTGGAATACTTTGAATACCTTTTTATCTTTGAGCTCAAACGCATTCGCTGCAGAGGCATACAGAAAAGAATTTACAGTTAGCTTACCTTATACGTATAAGGTCCACTCAGGCTAACCTGAGAAAGCGTGAAGCAACTACAATCAATGAACCTGATCCCTTGAGATTGGCAATAGACAGGTTATAGTTTTCTGACGTGAGGAATACCATAGGCAGCTATTATTTATCCCTATTTTATGATTTGTATGCACTAAGATCATCACATGTCTAATGTTATTGATTATTGATCGCAACACCTATTCGGTACTTTGATAAAAGTACCAGTTTGGTCCATCTTGTGTATTGATTTGCGGATACAATCCATATACAATTAGTACATTATAGTATTTATTTCAATTAAAAGTCGCTTATCAAACCTCTTTGAAAAGGAATAGTTATATTTGAATAGTTACATTAAATGCCAAGCGCTCTGTATTGCAGGTACATAGTTACCAGAGTAAAACCAACGACATCTCTTCTTGGCTACTAACAACTATCATGCACCTATTTCTGAAAAGGTAAAGGCATTGAAGTAGAAAACACATTATATTCAACAAATACAGGCAAGAAAGTCACTAGGATTATTAGTTTTGTTTTAAATACAAATTCAGTAGAATAATCTTCGGTTCGACTCAAGCAGCCTGGGTCCACATGAAAGCCCCTGCTGAGAAAATGAGTTACTACCATGCGAAATAAGGTACAAATCACACAAGTTATCATGAACGATAAATGCCAGAATGTATGCCCTGTTGGAAAAGAAGACTAATTGTAATAACGAAACATTTTTCACAATTTCAACATATTAAAAATCAATTATTTGTTATTTTGCTTCACTACTATAGGAAATAGCATTGGGTTTTTCACTTTGAAATGTCTCTTCCAAGACCCTTGTATTTTCCTTCACGTTGTCACATCTTTCCACCTAACTCGAAACCCAGTGAGATTTGCTTATCACCTCGTCAGCTTTTTACAGCCCTGGTCACCATTATACAAAGAAATTAAGTAGATGTTATCCCCACCTGTATATAAGAGGCATTCTCTTAAAGGTAACCTGTGATAATATGTCTTGGCCATAGTCCTAAAGTAGAACATGTAAGATGTTCCAACGTAAAGGGGCACCGGGGCATCTAACAGTATTTTGATATATTTGGCCATTGTTGTTTATAACTAGATTGTAAGATTCATTAACCATGCCTTAATTCATTCAAGTTAGGAAAGGTTTTCGTAGAATGTGCTTGTCATGACGCTCATCAAATCGAGGGTTTAGGGCAAAAAGGTCCAATCTTCAATAGCTTGTCCGGTGTTAGATTTGGTCAGTATAACACTTAATAAGCACACTGCCAAATGGCAGCATTTGCAGACTTGCCGTTTTGCATTAAACCCTCGAAATGTTACACATTATGTTATATATTCGTGCTTAAGTACACTGCAAGCTGAAATCAGTAAGCAATGTTTCCATTGAAACGTATGTTCCGAAAGCAAATGGGTCTAATCTAAATTATATAAAAATTCCATCGACCTTCTGAAAATACTTTTGTTGAAGTAGGGACAAGTCAACGTAAAAGAGGTGTTCACCGTCTTGACACTGATATATCGTAATTTGCAATAACTATCACATTTGGCAAATAGATGAGGTCAACCGAATTCGAAGCAATCCACAATTTACAAGGTCGCCATTTTCTTTGCGTTTTCCAACTTCAACGATTCACCTAAGGATGTCCTTGAACGCATTTTAGATAACAAGATGTATAACGAATAGCAAAATAAATAGAGCTAACCATACTTTAAGAATGTAACAAGATTACAATCCTTTGTGCATTTTTATATACTTATTTAAACTTATCTGATTGGCCTTTTGATTGGGAAAAGAAAAAGGAGGTTGTCTTGTAGCAATTGTCCGATTGTACTGAAAATTACTTGACCATACATCATCGTTGACATTACCATTATCGTTGCTACTCCCAAATGAGGAAATTGAAAACAGATCGCATCCATTAGGGTCATTTGTAGAAAAAGAAGTGTGTCTCATACATTTTCCAATGCATTATTCAAGCAAATCCAATGAGATAAATACTTCAAAAAGCTTTATGGAATGAAATTAAAAGTATAATTATCATTGCTGTTTGAACATTCCCGCTCGTCTGAGCAAAAGAGTAACCTCATTATTCTGATGAGCATAGTAACAACACGCAGTACTACTACTCACATGTTATATGTAACACGGCAGTCCTTCCAAACAATTCTATGCTACAACGTTTAATGCCGGGATATTTAACTCTTGACTTCTGTATGTTGTAAAGAACTAAATAAATCAAGTGGGATGACCTCCAAGTGGACAAACGCTAAAAGCAAGTACATGAATTCTTTAACAGAGTACTCGGGCATCGTATGAAATAGAATTGAAACTCTAGTACCCAGACAGGCTTACCCCATGCAAATGCCTCAAGAACAAGACCATCCAGATCCAGAAGAAGAATTCGGCTACCCCCATGGCAATGGAACTGATAAATGGCGTTTGCTACGTTTCAATCACATTACCAGTGACGGTGTGAATGAAGAATCTTTACCGGAAGCAGACGGTAACATCAGTCTACGTGGAGATGTGTGAGCTCCATTGGCGCGAAGCAGGCCCTATTACATTCTTTTGGTCCTTTCAGTATTTACTGCAACGCGACCAGCGTCCAGCTCTAATAATGATTCATACCACATCCTATCCGCCTACGATCAAGTATTCATAACGTGATAGGGAGACTGCTTTGCAGAGGGGCTAACTGACGTAACGGTTGCCGGTAAAGGTTATTGAAGCATAGTCAGGGTACAATGCTTATGGAAAGAAACTTTTAATTGAGCACTTTTTGCACACAAAGCAGATACAATATTTACCCATAACATCATCAAAACGCAGGAGACGATACTGAATGTTCTTTTCTACACATCTTATAAACTGACATATTATGATTCGACGAATTAAATTATAATTATGAATAGAACGCACCTATGTATGGCATTGTCTTTCTTTCTTTAAAATACAATCGTATCTTTACCATCGTTCAAGATCTGTAATCTCTTTACTTTCCATAATTTGCTCTTAGAAATTTAAGGTCAATACTTTTTTAATATTTTTAATGTATATGTAAACGCAACCAACAACATTTTCGGTGTGAAAATAAATCACATAGCAACGCAGAAACACCATAAACATGCGCCTGTGCACATACCTACCCTTGCGCACACACATATTGGCTGGGTTGATCCCTAGTACTCACAATCTTTACTCTAAATCAAGCCATTCTTACTCCATGTTAATTTTTTGATTTATAACTGTTCTTCAATCAAAAATGATTCCAATAAATGCATATCAATATACACCGACCCTGATGGTCACCGCAAAAAAGGATGTAGCATTATTTTTTTTTCTTATTGATCCTAGGGTAAATTTTCTTGTTAGATCTAAGGGCAATAAAAACAAGGCAGGGTCCGCTCCGTGTGTTTTTGAAAATTGGCAAAAATGGCATTAAAGGTCCCAGTAAATCAATAGAATTGAGTGGTTTGTTTCAAGTCTACGAGGAGGGGCCACAAGCATCGTATTGGGTTGGTTATGACATCAAGAGTGAAACTATTGGATTTTTCAGAGAGTAATAGAAAATTCCAGGTGACTGGTGGTGAATCTATCATGACATTGATGAAAATCAATTAGTTTCACTAAGATGTACTGGGAGTGTTTTTTTTTTCGGCCCGTTTTTGGAATGGAATGTGTCATAAAGATTTGGAGTAGGTTTATATTATTCATGGGAACTTTAAGGACGTCTCCAAATATTTTGTGTGTGTTATTGATGAATGCACCCTGTTTAGGAATCACTCAACCAGGAAATTTGTGTCGTCAGCATTTAATAAGCCCATCATATATATTCTTATCCTGTCAAAAAATTCCATTGAGTACTTTATGCAAAATCACCAATTACGGCAAGACAAAAGTGTGGGCACATGTGGTCCAGTGGATTGAGCGCCCGCCACAAAAGCCAAAGGTTGTTAGATTTCGAGCTCCTGCGGTCAATGTAGTTGTGCCCTTGAGTAAGGAGCTTTACCTCATTAACATGATTACTCATTTCCACCAAGTGTATAGATGCTGTACCGGGGAAGGTGAGAAAGCTTAAGCTGCGTTGTGCGAGGAGGAGTGGCCGAACACCCACAGCAAAGATGCACGGTGGGGTCTGGTCATACGTAATAAATAAAGAGAGATGGCACTCCGCGCTAGAACATGCTCGGCACGGCACTGGATCTTTTTACACAGACTATTGCCAATGGCACCGACCATTGCCAATGGGATTTGCACATTCAAGGAACGAGGTAAGAAAACTTGGGCTCATAAAGAAATCAGACGTAGCTTCTCAGTGTACACCTTTTTTCAAAATTTTCTCTAAGTTTATAAACAATTTTATCCGAAAAAAAAAACATCATAAAAAAGTGAACCATTTCCTTTTTGGGATTTTAAGGGACGTCATCGTGACCCCGTCCCTACTGCATACGGCCCTGCCTGTACCTTTCACAACCCCTATTGCACTTATTAAGCCAATTCCGAGAGTAGTGTTCCATTCATGTCATTTTGTGTCAGCCATAGTGTAAGCAGTGAGGGTGAGTAAAGAGAAGGAGGGTGGCTACGGGAAGCATCCTCTTTACACAACGTGATCGTGTGCGGCAAGTGTTTAAAGGTACCACATGCGCGTTCGCAAGTGTTGTAAACTATACGCATCGCTCCGCAAGTGTTTACGACAGGTTAAAAGGTTAATGCTTCGCATACCCAGAGCAGTGAGTGCGGACCCTGAAACACTTGCGGAATGCGAGTGCGCATTATAAAACACTTGGCGAGCGCGCGTGTGGTACCTAGAACACTTTGCGACTCGCGTGTCTACCTTAAAACACTCCCGTGTCTACCTTAAAACCAGCCGCACGCGGCCGTTGTTACAAACTCGCCCGCCGTTGTGTCAAACTCGATGCGGTCGTTTAATTCTCGACGCGGTTTTGTCAAAACTCGACGCGGTGTGTCAAACTCGACGTTTTAGGTCCGCTCTAGCGTTCCATTAGCCTTTGTTACAAGGCGTAATTGATAAGTGGTTCTCAGAGGTACTTGAATTTGGCTTGGATAAAAATTGATGTACCCTCCCTCTTTACAACTCCCTAGTATAAGGAATCTCTACTAAGTAGATTTCAAAGTGGACTCTTGCATTATTCCATGGGTGATATTGATATGGAGGTCGAAGTCTCAATTCCTGGCCATGTGGAGGATAGGCCTTTGTTGCCAATAAATAAACATATTGTGTCCATTGGTACAAAGTTACCTTACGAATACGACTTACGCCATGGTTAGCCGGGGACTGTCAAATCCGATTTGCGCTCATCTCTTAATACAAGGTAAGGTTGGACCATTTTGGATGCCCAATAAAAGCTTAGTTGTGTGATGTGTGCATTGATATAAGAATTTATGTTTCTCCAATGTGATAGAGGAATGAGATTTGACGTTGTCAAAGGTTAAGTTAGTTCAAATAACAACGTTCAATAAAATAATTCTGGTTGTTTTCATCCTGATACTAAGTTCAAAACATCCAAGCTTCTTAGAGTTAAAATAATGTATTTTAGACCAACATTATTTAACTAGCGACATTACTATACTTGTATGAGTACCAGAACTTGGTTACCGGTGGTCATTAAACTTAAAAGCACTTACTTATCACGGTGAATGGACAGACGACAACTTTAATGAGGTTCACTAATTTTGAAAATCTACTATAGGGGTACCAGCAACTACAACATCGAGGGCATGGCACAGGTGCCCAAACCAGGGATTTCGTACATTATGGATTACACAAAAAATTGCTGAAGCGGTGGCTTTTCAAATTACCGGGGCTTTACGGAGAGCAATTTTTTTTTTTCGAGTGAAATGCTAAAAATCCCGTAAATGACGGTAATGCCCGTGAACTTACAGAAGAGAAAAGCAGTAAATAACGGTCCAGTACGTTAATTATTATAAAACAAGCTTAAAATGTACGGGCATTTGCACTTTTCCCGTACTTTTTTTCTCTCAATACGTTTACTCAGTACAGGGTCCGTAAAAATAGGGTTATTTTTTACAGTGTAGGTACACAACAATCCCTATATAAATTTATGAAATCGAATCGGAACGTGGTGAGCTAGAGTACCGAATTATTTTATTTTACCGTGAGATGTAGACACTTGCTGAGGTTAAAGTAATTTTGTTCTTTTAGTTAAACATAAAACCGTGATTCATTTGAATGTTACATTGCAATGTTGATGATAGGTTTGGGTGGCCATTTTAATTTAAAGTCTGAATTTTTACATTCACATTATTGATTCTGGGATAGAAATCGTTGATTTACCATAATGGTATTTTTATTTACACCTGTCGATCACCTGTTTGTCTAGAATTAGGTAGACAAAATACATCGGTAGTGTTATAATGCATGTAAAAAATGGTATCGAAAGGAAAGTTTTAGTGTGCAAACATTATCTCAAATCAATTTGCTCTTCACGTTGAGACCCAACAGACGCAAAAATGTTTGTGGATGGTCCCAAATATTTCTAAAAATGGATATGAATCTGTTATTAACAAATGTTTAACAAAATGGGAATGTATGGTGGACCTTACTTAGAAAACATGTTTGCAGAACATCCTATTCAAGAGTGTTACAAGATATTTTTAACAAACATTTATCAAACATAAATAATTAATTAAATAAAGTTTCAATTATCATGAAAAAAAAAATAATCTCCTTCGCTGTTATCAGAATTTGTTAGTGTAAGGCTACAACGAATCTTTAACATATGGTGTTTAATAGGGTTAATTTATACTTGCCTTGTAGGGATTTGACCTATTCCTTTTAATGAGAACCGAATGCAGGATCCACTAAGCCACGGTTAATTATTAACCTCATAATGTTTTTTTTAAATAGATAAAGCATCCGGTTTGGTATTTCGTTTTTCGTGAAAAAAAAACACCATTCCAAAATTTAGTTGGGAGGTAATCAAAATGTTATTGCTTAAAATTAACCTAGTCTACCTGAGCAATTTTTGTAACACCGCCCAATCTGTGATTTTCGTTACTGATACACCCGATTCCTGTAATTGGTACCAACGGATAACTTAAGGTTTCTTCTTTCCAGTGGTCCAAAATAAGTACCACATCCCAATTTGACGTCACATGACGTCATTGTTGAGGAAAGTCTGAATTAAGAAATAAAGGTTGATGCAGTCATCCTTTATGGGCGAAGAATGTGTCCGAGGTCGGGTAAAAATAAATAATGGACGATGGCCTATTACCGAAAAACAGCGTGATATAATGATTATAATGAGGAAAATGCATTGGCGACCCATTATGGCAGAATTAATGGCAGTAAACGACCAATCAGAACTGCGACATTTGCAATAAGGGCTAGCAGAGGTAGGAGCAGAGGTAATAGAATACTGAAATAAGGGTTGGAAAATGCATTTTGCAATTTTAGCACATCAAAAACACCTTATTATAAGCTCTAAAATGCTGTCAGTTAGATTAAAACTAATCAAATTTCCCATTCAAGTAGAGTCAAAAACCGCATGAAAATCGGCTTTTCCTAACCTTTTGGCGAAAAATGAATTTTTCCACGTGGGTTGTCTATGGAAATGGCAGTTTGCGGACATGCGAATGATGACGTTAATTGTGACGTAATGCTAGGGCTATGGTGGTACTCATTTTGGTATCAATAGAAAGATGAGGACATAGCTATCTATTGGTACCAAAAAAGTGTCTGTGAGTTCCTGTGTTGTGTTAGGAATGTTGTTACTTCTCTTCCGAGGGGGGGGGATGGTTGGCCCCCCCCCAACCCCCCATCCATCACTTTGGAATCAGCCCATGTATCTTACCTATACCCCCGTGGATGTTTGTTTGTTTTTGGATGAAAGGAGCAAGCGAAACAGTCAATTGACAAATTACATAAATAATTGGCACCAAGAAAGGGGGTTTTAGCAAAGCCTTCGGTAGACGAGGGTTTTAATAAGTTGTTGCTATTTTCTTAGTATCCAGTGTTCATGCGGGTTAGCCATGCACTACGTGTACACGTGCTGATGATATGTATCAAATGTTTGCCTAAAAATCAATAAAAATGTTTACCTAACATCATATTCTCGTCAAAGATTATAATTTGCTAAAAACAGAAATATTTCAAGAGAAAACATTTCATAGCAGGTCTGAGTTTGAATACCAAAACTATCCACCAGACCTAGGGGTTTTTGTTTTGGAAGCTCTATAGGCCACTGTTTTATAGTATTATCATCAAAAACAGCATTTTGAAAGTGTGGTTCTGTAACCAATATGTCACACCATTTAATAAATATCGTAAACATTGGTTTAGTGCACTAGTTTGCAGAAATTCCATTAACATTGTGACAATGTTTGTAATAGGCCTTAAACAGTCATATATAGTGATATGACAATATTAATATCGTGTCCATTATTTGTTAATGTTTAAAAAATTCGACATCCCATTTGATAACATTTTAAACAATGTTTGAAAAGAACCAATGTCAATATAATAAGCTTGAATTTGCAAAAGCAAAATAAAGACATTGTTGATTTTGTTGCGATGCTTAACAACAATTCAACGAGCGCATTTTAATACCACTGCACAATGTTTTGAAACGGTTGAAAAACAATATCATCAAAAGTTATTAATTAAAACATTTGCATAATGGGATTATACTGATATCCATACAGTGTACGGTTACAGTGTTTTCAAAACAAAATGAATATAATATTTGATTACATTTCCAAAATGTTATGATAAAACAACATCTTGACAACATTTTTTAAATGTTTTGAAAACATCAAGAAAATGTCAGCAGAAAATCATTTCAGCAACATCTCTGAAGCAGTTAATATATCATAGAGTAAATGTTCTGATAATATCTCTATAACAAAGGCTTACGATATTGTGTAGTAATGTTTGAGAAATATTGTCTTAATGTTTGATGAAAAGTTACAAATTAATCGGCAATGTGTTTTAGAAAGTCATTTTAAGCAAACATTTTTTTAAACATCGTAAAAACATTGTAAAGCGTTTCAATAATGTTTCACAAACATTTTCAAACAAAATAATGTTTTCGTAAAATATTCATCTGACCATTGAAAAAAATGTTATGTGTTTGCTGGGATATAGATCTCTGCGTCTGACGCAATGACAATTGCACCAGATATAGGCGGTACTGCGAATCCTTTTGACCAATCAAATTTTGCTTTTACCATGACATCAGACGCAATATCCAAGTTTAATTTTGGCTGGAATTCTATTTGATTGAATTTGTAATCAGAATCGACGTCATCTTCGTAATATCCTGCAAATTTCATTGTTGATGAACGTGTGTGCTCTCGCTATTAATTTAGCGTTGGATTTTGTTGACATCATGACATGATATAAACTACATGTACAGGGTGTCAACAAAAATGGTGCGAGGCAAGAGCACCCTCGTTGGAGGTGAAAACAAAATAAAATAGTGACGTGATAATTACATCACATCATAAATGAAGTATTTGGCTTTTGAATACTGTTTATAGTATCCGACTTGGTTGTTGCAATGCAATCCAGAGATATGACTAATATTCTAAGAGAGCATGCGATACCAATTGTGCCGCTTTTCACAGAATGGGTATAATCGAATCATGCGTGTTGATAGGACATGCTATTGATTCGAAATATTTCATTCATCACACAATTATAATGCTTAATTTTTTTTCTTGTTACTTCTCATCAATGTTTCTTTTTCACAGTAAACAGTCAAATAATACCTTCATAAATAAGTAAAGAACATAAAAATAGAGCACACTCAGCTGGAAACAGACATCCTCAAACAATATTGCTCATCTTGTATAAAAAATCCACATTTTAAGAGTTCTGGAAAAGGAACTTCTGTTCTTGAAGCTAATTGAGAATATAAATAACCGTAGTTCTGTAATCAAATTTAAATTGCACATAACTTAAATGATCGCAATGGAACTCTTTCGATGTGCGGCTGCAGGTTTTGAAGTGAAATCTTAAACCGAAAAGCTCTATCAACTTATCAACATGATGCTCTCACTTTGCATCCCATTCTGTGAAAAGTGGCACAATTGGTATCGCACCCTCTCTTAAAATATTAGCCATATCTCTGGATTGCAATGACCAAATCGGATGCTGTAAACGGTATTCAAAAGCCAAACATCACTTGTGATATAATATCAATATTACATCACTATTTTATTTTGTTCACCTCCTACGAGGGCGTTTTTGCCTTGCGCCATTTTTGTGGACACCCTGTAAGTATCATGGATGAATTGAAGGGACATTAGAAGATATTCTAACGATGTAAATTTCTCCTATTTCGCACATGATTGTAGAACACTTAATGAAATTTTTTCCAAGGTTGTCTGCTTTAAAGAATACAGGAAATAGTATAAATCCTCCGGTTTGAAATTGTGTGTAAACTAATTTGCATTTTTTAAATAGGTTGTAGCACATTTCTTCACTGTGCCAGCATAACAGATGGTATAATTTTATACCATTAGTGCATTTTATATGCAGAAAAGTAGATTATTAGGGATCTGCACCAGGGTCGTTAACCTTCAGAGCTAAGCCACCTGTCTTAAGATGTGCACTATTGGTGTCGTTCACTTAGAAGGCAACGATGATATCAATGCCGTGCCGCTTCCTATTGTATTTGAGGAAGGTTTTACTGGTCCATGAACGATTTTTACTTTGCATACGAGCTTATTTTACTTGCATTTCATTTTAATACTGGAATTGGTAATTTCTGCTCAATGATAAATGGTCCTTTCGCAGTCTCCATAAGTAGCTATAAGTTGTGGCGGAAATAAAGTTCGGTTGTGGTCTTTATGAATAAGAATCTCCCGTGGTTCAGAATTTGCGATGGATTGCACTTGATAGCAGTAGAGGCTTATTTCCATATGGCTTTCTCTTCTTGGTTTGGAATATTATTCTGTTCACTTCTTCGATGAAAGGAAGCAAATCCTTGGCTAATGCCTTAAGTGTTTGTTCATGTCTCCAGTTATATCTTCCTTTTCGGAAGTGACTTCTTGCAGGCATATAAAACAAGATGCAGTGCTGGTGGCTTCATAGCTGGCATAAACTTAATTTGGTCTTTTCCAAGAGCTTGAGGTTGGCTGGAGATTATAGTGTGGTGGAAGGTGGTAAATACGAAAGAAAGTGAAGGGAAATTTGATTTTACGATTAATTTTTGCAATCAAAACAGTATTTAATATATAACAAGTATTTATTTAGACAACACTTATGATTAACAAAATTACTTCAGAGGTAAGGTGTTCATTGGTCAAGACGGGTCACGTGGCCATGTGTTAACCGTGTAAACAGGACAAGTTTAAAGAATGCAACAAGGTCTTAAGTTACGCGTCTTCAAACTGAAATTGGATATAAGTTATGTTCGGTTTCATGAATATTATTTTAGGTATGAACAAGCATTAATATCCTGAAATGCCCTCTTCATAACCAAATCAAACATTTGAGCAGAAGTAACAAAAAAAAAAGGCTTTCACAATTATATTAACGTTTTCATGGGGGAGTTTACACACACATACACATACACATACACACACACACAACACACACACACACACACACACACACGTGGTTGCAAGCATAGAAGTCCGCCTCATGTAAAATGAGGTGTTACTCTTAGGTTTCTTATAATAATTATAAGACTGAAATATACCCACAACCCATACATCAAAATCCCTTGAATTTACATAGGCCTCCTTTTGGTTTGTTTTACCTGTAAAGGTCTTTACGATCACGACACCTTCGGCGTGATATAAATAATCCTAGAAAGTTAATCTCAAATGCAATTTTAAATAAATGATAATAAAGACAGGAATCCTTTCGTTTTTACAATCCCGAAGATAGGACATAAAGGAAGATTTTTATAATCTTACGAGTATACATTAGCAATATGTCTTGGCTAATATAGTTGTCCTTGATAAGAAATCAATCAATGATTTCCATTTATTAGACTTGTCGTTTTGTAAGGACTGACTTATCTAAAAGTGTCCATTATATAGGTAAGAATTTTCTCTATGTGGGCATTTTCCCATAGCGTGCATGTTTGAAGACGCTCCGAATCTATGCAGACTTTATTAGATGACAAGTGTCAAACAAAAGGCCAATCCTGTTATTGCTAAATATAAGCCAACAAAATCAAGATTTTATTTCCCTCGTATTTAACTCTCAATTGTGCCTTGCGGCTACCAAAATTCAAAGAGACGGTGTTTTTATCCTTGTGTAAGAATGCTGTTTCCGTAACCGGACCACCTTACCTTTACAACAGTGCCCTGACCACTACGAATTCAGCAACCTTTACGACTTTATTCCGTAAAGGTTGTTGAATTGGCAGTGATCAGATAAACCTGGATATGTTTCGGAAATGTCCATGAGTATATGAACGATCAGAGTAGGTACATCACTCTTTATCTTTGATGACTTAGACGGGATTATGCGTTATGAAGTCACACGAAGAGCTACGAAGCTCAAAATAAGAACACATTTTTGGAACTATAACATTTTTAAAGGAACAGACGGGAAGAAAAATCTTTTTGTTATTTGTCTGGTACATTTATCGGAAGATTGACTATTCCACAAAATGGTTGTAGACATTTCATTAAGACTCTATACTCACCTTTTGAAAGATTGAAGCAGAGTCTTCCACAGATGAGGATTCAATGTTGTTTGCCCGATGAATTTATCCATTTCAAATTTATACGCCAACTGTGGAAACTTTAAGTCTCCCACAAGGGCACTACGAATTTCAAATGGCTCCTTGCATTAGAGAAAAATAAAAACCATTGTTGGGGGAAAATAATACACTTCAAAGATAGTGTTTACTATTTAGAAATGTGGTGCAAAGTAGTGTTTAGGAATTAAAACATAAGAATTCAATTTGAAATGAGCTGACTTAACATATCTCTAAAACTCTCTTTTATTTTCAGTCTTCAAAAGGTATTTGTCTTTAGTACATTAGTTTTAATGTAGACATCAATTACATAAGCATGTTCACCAGTCTAATCGAGTTCAAAACAAGTTATCGTAAAGTAGGTTCGTTATACACAATGACATAATAATAATTACAGAGGCCTCTTATTTTCCTGTTTCAGAAAAGAAATAACATCTCGCAGAAAGAAAGAGTCTTATTCTTTTGAGTTCATGATCTGAGGATGATGGCTGAGGAAATACTATAAACAAAAATGTCCAAGTTGAATAATACAATTCACAGTTGTTTGGGGCTCATGATAAGTATGGTCTCACTTCAAGAATTTATGTCGGCTAGATACACATTTAGACATAAATACACAAGTCAGGCGTCTTGTCAATTTCTTTTCTAATAATTTGAACGCATATCTGTGTTTTTTTGTCTAATTTCCACCAGGCAAAATTGGGGAAATTGCACTTTGGGGTCGTATTATATCTTCTTAAATGCACAATCAGTTATCATCCACAGGTTATCATCTAAACAGTGTAAAATATATTTCATTCTTCTTATCTGTTGCTAGTGATTAAAAATAACCAGTTGATGTCTTGTTTCCATAATCCAATTGGTACGAAGGAAGAAACAACTATATGTGCTATTAACCCATTTCAAATTGCCTCTAGCTCAAGTTTTGTCCGTAAGGCTTGTTCAAGCCGAGGGCAATTGATTTTATGGTAATTTCGAGCTCATCACTTGCAGAATTATGCTACATACCTGCATCCCGTAAAAATATGCAAACTCTCAAGGGCACATGTGGGTCCAGTGAATTAGCACTCTATGTCGCACGCATGGGAGTTCGAGCCCCGTGGCGGTCAATGTGTGTGCTCTTGAGTAAAGCACTTAACTCAAATCCTCCCCCTTCACCCAGGTGTAAAAGGGGTACCGAGAATGTTTGGAATTTTACGATCGTTGTGTGGGAGGCGTTACCACTCCCAGCAAAAATTCATGGAGGAGTCGGCCCAAACACAAGGGAAGAGATCTGAGTGCCCTCAGCGCGCGCACTAATCTGGCCTCGGCATGACCTTTTTACTTTTATTTTGTATTTTTAAATACTTCTGATTTTAATGAATAACCGATAGTGCCTTTTAACCCCCCTGTGAGCACACCATACGCCATTGCCGTTGATCACAAAGGAAATTTAAAGTGCCAATATAGGCTGTAGTATGATTTCAATCTCCAAAAAGCATCCGTGAGGTGGATTAAAACCTACACTTCAGAATCGTTTTTGCAATGTTAGAAAATAACTGCATGAAACGTTTTTTTTTCTTTTTTTCCTGCAGACAAACGTCCTGCCAATCTTTATTGCATCAACATTGGAAAAATACATGTTCCACAGACAAAAAAAAATTATATATAAATATAACGTAAAGTACACTTACAAAACAGATTCTTAAGATTTATACTCTTCCACTGCTTGCAAGCGCACCACTTTGCAAGTAGTTATTCCTTATGCTATACCTGTTTCACAGTATCCTTACAGGTTTTTAGCCATTTGATAAAGCCTACAATATCACGATTGTTTTTTTGTACATCTAAGAAATCCATATAAAGTACTTGACATAGAGGATAAGAAAGTTATAATATTTGGTGAAAACTTCAAACCTCAAGATCCTAATAAAACATCTCTCATATTTAATTTAATTGGTTATCAACCAGTCAGCTGGATCTCACTCCAAAATTGAGCAATGACCTCTCATTCCCAAAATAAACAAACGTGGGAGACTTCAACATTGCCATTGCAAAAAGGAGGTGCAGGAGATATTTTCCCCTTTAGCCATAGTCCGGAGACCCTAAGTTCTGGTTTTAATAGTCCGGGGGATGTGTGAAGCTAGGAACTATATAGTCCCCTGAACTATGATTATAGAATTTAGTCCTACAAGTTGGAATTAAGGTCAAGAGGACTTCAGCCTTAGGAATAAAAAAAATATTGATGTGAATGCAAAGTCCGACATGGACTACCACTCCTTAGGAATTAGTGTCCATTTCCGAAAGTAGGGACTATTAGTCTCTAGAGATTAATGACCTGTCAGG
>JAMKCH010004622.1:0-33024 GCA_023653785.1 Ophioderma brevispina
GCTTGAAAACAGAGAGAGGATAAATTGATTGAACTGCTGGAACGGAGTTGTTACTCTGAGATTCACGCTTGTGCGATCATCAGACAACTGGCTGCTATGCGGTGGATGCGGCGAAACTATAATGACAACTACGTTCAGCAGGTTCATCAATGGCTATATAGGGAGGACAGTTGCATAATTAATTAGCTTATACATCGACCACGCTCTTATAGTTATTTAAATTAAGTAATATTATATCCTTTGTTATTCTAGTGATACCCTTCATTGCATTTTAAAATTAATATTCATATCCTTGACGAAATAAACCGCAATTCTAAAGGAAACGTTAGGGCGACAGTAAATGTCTCCCTTACGTATTCAGTTAGACATAACAAAGATCAGTGTTTCCCTAAGGTGCGATATAGGGTTATATAGGAGATATTATAGAAAATATCGATAGTATAGCGATATATATAGATATAATAGATATATATATATCGATATATTAGAATATATAGTATATATAGATATATATGATATATATAGATATAGAATAGATATATGTATATAGATATGTATAGATATATTGATCTATATATGCTATATATAGAGAGATATATATAGATTATCTATAGATATATATAGACTATATATATATAGATAGATAATATTATATATATTGTAGTACTCCAGAAGAAGATATGGAGGACAACCGTTACAAGCTTCATATAAAGCAACAACATACGCCTGTTTAAAGTGTAAAGAGCTAAGGCGGCATTTCGCGATCAGCGCACGCACAAACAAAAAAAAGGAGCGTGAAAGCGAACACAGCGAGAGGCGCGAAGCGCTGTGCTTATTAGATGGCGCAGAATTCGCGCGCTGAACGCGGATCCGCAATAACGACTAAATTAAAACTACGTTATTTTAAAGGCATCAAATTTGACTTCATGCCTGTGGTTTGAGGGTGTGTTCAACTGAGATGATGGACTTGCTCCTCCGTCTTCTCTGCCGTGGGTTATGTACTTGCTTTAGAGCTGCTTGTACTGTGATATCCTCTATGGCATGATTAGACGAGCGTTTTCTGGAGTGATATTCTCAAAACTAACCAACCTCAAGGGCTCAATATCCCACCTAAAACTAGTTCCCTTGCTGTCTGGTTGTTCCTATCCGTGCCCCATCGTTTTCTAGTGCTATTTAGTTGCCATGTCACCTTTTTATTTGTCTCATTGTGACACTATGCTTTTAATATTTGTTCCTTGGTTAGCTTTTTTATTTAAAAACGTTTTCACTGCCTTGAGGAAGCTCTGGTGTACAGAGGCGAGCAAGCTTGGCAAAGTAGTTAAGCTGTACTTCGTTCAAATATATACACTTACCTGCAGCTTTGTATCTCTTCGAGATCCTACTTCAATTTCCACACAGGTCCGTTCGTCGCATCGTTGGCTACTATATATCATAAGTGTGGAAGGAATGATCTTGATATTTTACATGAATATTGAATTTTAAATATGCATTGTAATCTTAACAATGTCACAAATTGAATGATGAACGAATTGTACCTGTTCATGCTTTTAAACTTATTGTGATTGTTTATATTGTAAATCCGATTACATTGATTCAGCCATTTGCAGCGTGCTTTCTCCTATGGCAGTCATATTTAAAAAATGAATTTTTCGAATTCGTTTTTGTAAACAAATATGTGGACTGTATTTAAAACACATTGTGAGATTGAATGTTTATAAGGAACTTCATTTTGAATTGTAAAAGTGTGATATGTTTAAGGTAATAATTCAATTACCATTTGGGTTTTTTTTTCGGTAAAATAAAATGGAATGGGCTTTGTTAAACCATGTAAACTGTTAAACATGGACTTGTAATTCTCATCTAGTGTAAATCAATGTCAATCGAGATGTTCGATTATAAATAGGATTTCATGCTTGACGTGGATTCCGTAGTAATTTTAAAATAGATGCGAACTGGTATTTAAGGCAAACGAACCAAAATATGTCAAATTATTTAATGTAATTTTTTTTATTTTTTTTATTTTTTTTAAAAATGAAATTGCCTGAAATGAAATACTAACTTTATCTTGTTGCTGATGTGAAATGTAAATTGAAATGACTTATTAGAAAATGATAAAGAGAACTTATACTATTACTGTTACTATAAGGAGCCAACTTACAACTTGGTTTATTTGGTTTAATTAAATTTTGAAATTTTGGTATTTTGTATTAAAGTGCAATCGAAATGTGTTCACTTAAAGTGAAATATGAACTTGATGTTCTTATGAATTGTTTGTAAACAAATAAGTAGAATAAATATGACTAGAATAAATATGAATTCTTATGGTATATGATAATGAAAAATTGTTATGTTTAAATCAACTGTAAAAAACCGCCTTCCTTAAAAGGAAATTGATATATGTGTAATATACAAATATGATCAAGTTGTAGGAAGGTACAAATGGTGGAACATGGTATGTAGGTAATGGATAGGTGGTTTGTTTATATATTCTTTTGATTCTGTTGATAAAAATAAATTTAATTTCAATTGGTACAAATTAGAAAAAAAAAATAACACATGTCAAGGTTATTTATTCTGCGTTATTTTGATATGGGTATGATTATAAAATAGACCGTATCAATAGACAGCCATGTTGGTGGACAGATAGACGCATTCCCGTATACAATTACTTTAACCTGTCAATGATCCCTGGGCAATCGCTAAACATGGATCGATGACAGCGTAATGTCTTGTAGTCCTGGAATGTATGTATGCATCTTGTCCACCAACATGTTTCTGGTGGAGACGTCATGATTGAATAACGGTACATAATGCCCCAAGTCACTATTACATGAAATATACTTTTACCGGTTGGAAGTTATAAATTTACTTTACTCTCTGTGGCTGTCAGGTTGTTTTGATTTAAATTTTACTCTTGTTTCAAATTACGCACAGAATGCTTTGGCATTTTTTTTTTGTATTTCTCGTTTTTAAATATTATTTATTGTATTTGTGGCGGTGTGTAGCAAGCGGATCACGCAAAACCACCAGAAACGTGATATGTAATACTGTTCTTAAATTTCTTAGATAAAAATAATGTATTGGATTGCTATTAAGGACAAATCCAAGTTTAGCATTAAAAATTTTAAATCAAAAGACATTGAAATAGAAATCAATAGATTAAAAAAATAATATAAAATTCAGATTTGTCCTACATTTTAATCTAGAAATTTAGAGGTATATGTAGCAATTATATTAATTAGTTTGTAGACGATTTAACAAACAGTATAAAGATGAGTTTTAAAACGGATAAATGTTTCATTATGAACCTTAACATTAATGAAATAGACCATAACCACTTTTGATTGCTGATGATGATTTTTTATGTACTCAAAAGACATACAATAATGATAACAAACATGTAATAATATGATACAATACACATTAGAGATTGCACTGAAATTATTTTAGAACAAGACAAAGACCAATAATGAGTGGAAGGAGTACCAAGGATAGCCCAAAAAGCTTTTAAAAAAAAAAGTTAATTCCATTGGGGCTTAACAGCCGAGAAAGAGGGAAGAGAAAATATTACAAAAACAACCACAAATGTTGAGACAAAAAAATAGGACTTTAATGCCAATTGCGTCAGAGACAAAAGGAGAAAATAAAAATAGGACAGCTCAGTAATCAATAGAAGAGTTTACTTGAACATTGTCTTTTGACTAATTGCTTAAACAAATTAAAATCACTGAGGTCATTGACTCGCTTGGCCAGTGAGTTTCCAAGATGAATAGCAGTATTATATAAAGTAAAATCTAGCCTGACTTGGAATGAGGAAACAACAAATTGAATGGCTACCCCTGGTACTTATATCTAGAACAGATGAAACTCTGGTAAAAAATAATTTATAGTATCGGAGCCAAAACGTGAAAGATCTTAAAGACATGGTTGAGTTTGAGTTGTACAACCCGGTCATGGCTCGATACATGCCAACAATATCCAGGTCTTTTTGCCCAATCATGAGTATGTGGCCCCAAAACCTAAAATAAAAAGGGAACATCTTGTTTGCATGGATTTGAGCTGATTTTTGTACTTTTGAGGGAAGGCCGAGTACCAAGAAGAGCATGCATAATCAAAGTGGCAATTATCAATGTGAACACCAGTGTTTGCGGGATTTCGTATTTAAACAATTTGAATGCCTTGTACAAGAATGTTTAATCTCCCATTGGCCTTTTGATGTGATGCTTGAAGCAATGGATTCTCCTGAAGAGTATTGCCAGGGTAACCCCAAATATGACAGAGGAAGAGGTGCTAATCGTTCTTTCCATTGCAAACAACAGCAAAGTCATGAACAGAATTAAGCTTCCTCTTGGTTCCAAACAATATAGCCTCTGGTCTGCGAGATGTAAGGAGAGTTTATCAATAATCCCTTGCCTGCATGAGTTTACTCATGACTTAATTTCTCAGAAACAATTTTGGGATCATACCAGAACCAGCAAGGCACTGTCATCAGCAATTAAAGCACTCATTGCATTCAGCACTGATGGGCATGTCATTCACATAAACAAGAACTATAGAGAGCGGAGAACCAAGGATATCCCTTGCGGAACCCCACAGGAGATATAAAGAGAGGCAGAATCAACCTTGTTGACATTCACAATGTTGATCCTATTTGCCACAAATAAGTCTAAACCACTCAACAGAGGACACCCCAAGGCCTTTATTCTTCAAAAGATGGACATGATCGCAGGTGTCGAAAGCTTTTTGGAGATCTATTAAAACCATACCCGTATAATTACCAATAGAGGCCTGGTTACGAACATAGTCGGTAAGGTGAGTTAGTTAAACATGTATCAGTTGGAGAAGGTTCTCTAAAAACCAAGATTGTGTAGCCATAAAAGGATGTTTTTCTCTCTTAAATAGCCCTCAAGCTGTACATAAACAGCCCTTTCAAGAATCTTAGAACATACATCATAATGCTAACAGGCCGAATTTACCATTGATCTGTCATTTCTTAAAAAGAGGCTTCACACGAGCGGTTTTGACATCTTTTGGTTACAGTTACCAGAGACACTAATAGATAGATTGATAATATGGAGCAAGTGATCTTATGAGCCAAGTGATCTTTAATGGCTTATAGCACCATCCCTTAGAAATCTGGCAGGGATCCCATCAAGCCCGGTACTTTTGGTTGGATTAATGAACAAGAGTTCTTTGTAAACAAAAGTCGGGAGTTACAGGGAGAGACTAACACTGTTTGGCTTCAACCCCTTGTTTTTATAATAATTTTTAAAACTTCAGATTCAGTGGTAAATGCCCTTGAGAAGGTGGAAGTCTGGAAGTTCTTCACTAAGTTGCCAGCAACAGTTGTGTAAAACTATTGAAAACATTTTGCCACCTTCTTTGAATTTAAAATCACTTTCACCATTTACAGTTTTAAAACAAGTTGTGATTGATCTTTACTTTTGAGCAGTAGCCAAGAGATTAAATGCTTCCAAAGACCTCTAGGGTTATTCTTGTTTTTCTTCGATTTTATTAGAAAAATAGGAAAGCCTTGGCCTTCTACTACGCTATTGAATTTGATTCCTGATCTTACAGAATCTTGAAAAAAGATTTAAAAAAAAAAACAATAAGTATGTGGCAAGGTCCTCCAAGTTCTCTGAGAGTCATCACAGTTAGCATTCACTTTTAACAATAAGTCGGATTACCTCACAGTGAGATGTACCAAAAGCTACAGAAAAACCCCTAGGGGTCATATGTAGAAACTTCAAATCCTGTTCTAAGTATGTTAAATCACGTCTGTACTTGGAGTGGAGCGGTTTTTTGGACTGCAAAATGTCAACAACCCCTCCCCGGTACAACAAAACGCAACCACTTCTATCAAAAGATAGTAATAACTATTTAAAAAGATGGTTGTGGTCTTTTTCTTGCGTATGAGGCAGCAGCTAAATGTGTTGTAAACGTTGGAGCCAACGCACTGTTGATGGTTGGGGTTTGAGATATCTGGATCCACCGGGGGCGAAAGGTAGGGCACTCGTTGAGAATGGGATCCGCCAGTCTGTTATGGAGAACCACATTGGGAGGCTGGCGATGGCCGCGACCCCATCGGTGAATATTGCTATTGAAGCGACGACTCCTGTGCGAATTCCGGTTTAAGGTGACCCATTCCTGCGTGGGAGATTGGTGACAGGTGGTAGTTCTGTCTTAGGTGTAATAGAGGAGTTGATCTGGTCTTGGAATGTCTAGCAGTATTCCATGTCTGCAGGATGTTGAATGGAGAACTGTAGAGGTTTAGCAACGTGTCGGCAGAAAGGTCGACGAGAGCGCAGGTCTCTGTCTGCCGAGTTGGTGTGATTCTTTGATGGTGTTATCCAGCAGGTGCTTGTTGTCCAACAGGGCCTTATTCACTAGTTTGTGTGAGTGGTACTCCCTCCGAAGTGCAGCAGGTGCAATGCCTGAAAGCACAGGCAGGAATTCAGATGGAGTGGGGCGGAGGCAGCCAGTTATGGTTCTCAAGGTCTCGTTGAGTACCTTGTCCAGCTTCTTTTGTGTGAGAGCTGTTGCACCTGCTGGGGCTGGCTATTCCAGTGCTTAGACCGAGCCAAGCAGTGGTGCGTAGGGTCGTTGGTCAAAAACATTGGTTGTAGGGGTGTTTTGGGGTAAAAAAAAAATACGTTTTTGAGCTAAAAGTAAGAATAAGATTTATTACTTGCTAGCAAAACAAATTTTAATCATGATGCAATACTCACAATCTCTACCATTATCTTAAAGATTTCAGTTTTACATATACAGGTTCCTTAATTTTAAGGCCCCAAAATCACCCTTTTCCTAAAAAACATCCTTTTTATCCCATGTCACCACAACGATTATTACCTGAACCCTTTCTGCATGTATAAAACAAGTACAGGTAACAAAGGATACCATATGTAATATTTTTAACTTTAAAAAAAACAAAATTTAAAAATAATAATGTGTCGCTTACTTTGCAGCCCAAAATGCGTTTTTTTTCCTTTCGGCCTAGAATCATCCTTGCCACCAATATTTCAACTACAACCACATTTTCTTAAATCTCAAATATTTATCCTTCAAATAACGGTGGTTGTGTTTTGTTGTACCGAGGGGAGGGTACTCGAAAACTAGAGCACTTTTTAAAGCTCGGCCACTCCGTTATTGCTCTCGTTCAACCTGAACTTGAATCTGGCATTACCACCTGGTTCCCCAAAACGGCCAAAAAAATCTCAACTTGACTCGATTCAAATTCCGCTTCAATGATGTGCTTAAGGGGGCCCAGTACCAAATAATTGCCCCATTGAAAGGCACGTAAAATGGTGATTAAAGAACCTCTTTCCACCAGAACTTAAAACCATTTTGAATATTTTCAATGGCATAAATCCATGATAAGACTGAAACTTGCATAATAAGCTTCAATTCACCTTACACATTCCGATTAACTTTTACGGACTATGATACGCCGGACAATAATTACTTCTACCACCCCGGAACTAACTCCATTACACCAACAGGAGTGATTGGTACTGTGCCCCTTGCGAACCCAACGACCAAAATCTTAATTTTTCATATTTCTCTGTATTTTCAGAAATGTTAGACATTTTCAGAAAAATGTGAAATTATATTCCAATATCATGCTTGAATTTGTTATAATTCCCATTTTCCAAAATTTGCTTTCATACCGTTTTGCGTCAAATTGTCCCTATCTTATCTTCACAATTTTCAACTTTTGATAGGAAATATATCCATCTCAGATAGTAGCGGCCATACTGATCTTTGGTAGGCATCAATATGGATCCCATCTCATGATCAAACACAACAAACCCTCTCCCCCCCCCCCACACACCCACACAACACCCTTCCTCAAAATCTTTATCCGGCAACTTTGTGGCAATTTTCTACTCATTTGGCAGTTACCTCGCCATGTTGAAATGAACTCGACACATATTCGTGAAAAGTCCGACAACACCCCTACTTGCTTTGCAAAATGTATCAAAAATTAACTTAGACTCTGAAAAACGACGTATCCTATTTTCTAATGCAAACTTTTATCTCCAAAATGGGAAATAAGCATGTTTCACTCGAAACCCTTCATGTTTAGTCTATTCACGTACGTGTTAAGGGGACACAGTACCAAATAATTGCCCCTTGAAAACACGTAAAAATGTGATTAAAAAAAAAAAAAAAAACATTTTTGAAAAATAAGTTGCGCCCTCAGATTTTTCAAAATCGTACTTTTGCATGGTTGTAAGCATTTGTATATACAAACCTCACCCGAAATGATTAAGACAATCAAGCTTCTTTATGGGTCAACGGAACGATTTTGTAATTCCGCGTCGCCGGCGAGCTAAATTCAGCGCGGCGACGAAATGGCGTTTAACCACTACACACACGGCGTATGAATGTTTCCCACGCTATGCACACTGTTTGATCGGCTATAACCTTTGTGGTTGTAATATCAGTGCTGAGTACGAGTCAAAAATATTCCTGTAAATATACACTTTTTCATTAAATTTATGGAAAACTTAAAGTTGGTCCTACAAATTACCTGATGTCTTTATCCTCATTTCCCTGTCCCTATCTGTTTGGTAGTGTTCTTTTATTTGCAAATTATCTCTGATTTCTTCCCATGGCCTAATATTATTTGAGAGCACATTGAAGAAATTTCATATTTTTTGAATGTTCCAGTTGCCGCTTAAAGAACTCTTTTCCGCCAGACGTAAAACCATTTTTGAATATTTTCAATGCATCATCCCATGATAAGACATGAACCATCTCCCTAGAACTTCACTCACCTTACCCATTCCATTAACTTTTACGATAAGAGCACGTGAACGCCACCGCTTTTTCGCTGGTACACGGACCCTCCTAACCGTTTCCGACCAGGGAATTCTTTCCGGGGCCTATTTTATCACATGAATCGAAAGTCACTATTTTCCTACTATAAGAGTAATGTACTTGCTATGCGCTCTCATTTTGATGATGACATGCTACCCTCACGGAAAACTGATTCGCACAGGACACCAAAATGTCGCAAATAGGTCTTGTTTTTTACCGGAACTAACTACCATTACACCAAACGTGGAGTGATTTGGTACTGTGCCCCCCTTAAATGACAACTCAAGGTACTCTAGTGTATCAAATATGATTTCCTCTCTCGAATGGACTAGCCTTGATGACAGACGTAAAATTTCCCGTCTTAACATATTGCTCAAGATTTGCCACGACCTTGTTGACATTCACTTTCTCCCTACGGTTTATCCTAACAGCTTTTTCCCCTGGACTGTTTATTACTGGAATTATTTATCTCCCCCGCCTTCTGGACATTACCAGTTTCAAGACTGAACTGAGCCATGATAAAGTCAATTCACAGCCCATTACTAAACTAAGGTTTGGTCACTTCAACGCTCTAGTGTGATGCGGGATCCAGCTTTACTGAGAATAAATTGATCCAGATCCAAAGTTCCCAATCTGCTGTGCTGCAGCATCAAAAAAAAAAAAAAAAAAAAATATGAGGTTATTTTGGGTCAAAAACACATGAATGGGCATCAACATTGGGGGGATGATCGTATTGACCATCCCCCCTCATCAAAATATTGGGGGGATATATCCCCCCATCCCCCCGGGATTTACGCCTATGCTTTCTCCCTACGGTTTATCCTAACAGCTTTTTCCCCTGGACTGTTTATTACTGGAATTATTTATCTCCCCCGCCTTCTGGACATTACCAGTTTCAAGACTGAACTGAGCCATGATAAAGTCAATTCACAGCCCATTACTAAACTAAGGTTTGGTCACTTCAACGCTCTAGTGTGATGCGGGATCCAGCTTTACTGAGAATAAATTGATCCAGATCCAAAGTTCCCAATCTGCTGTGCTGCAGCATCAAGTGAAAAGGGGGGCTGTAGATTTCTACCCACCAGGGCCGGAATAATAACATTTGCAGTCATAGCTAAATTTAATCATTGAGTTGTGTAGTTCATGAAAATACGTGATGACAAAATTTAAAGTGATGGCAATTTGCATAAACCAGCATTTTCCAAACTGACTGCCATTTTAAAGGTAATAGCACTACTATAGCGACTTAGTGTCAAAATGTATGTTGTCAGGATCGAGAGGTTCAATATACAATTGTCAGAATTGTCCGAGTCATGGAAATTTATATACACGGCTATTTTTCAAGATTGCCAGCATCTCATCTAATAAAACATTTCTGTGTCAAAATGAGTGTTTTGTGGGATAAGGTGAACCTAAAAGTGTTGTTTATTTGCATATGGCACTGTTTTCCCAGATAGTCCAATATTTTAAATATAAGTACCCAAGAGTGTTAGAAATACTACAATGTCAGGCATAATGTAGCAAAGTGATGAATTATTAAACCCAGATGCTTGATAATTAATACCAACACAAAATCCTCAGTAGCTTACTGCGCTTTATGGTCCCAATGAACGAAAATCCCAAAATATTGACTACCAACGGATGTACACGTGACCATGGCCATTACTCTTGACATATCTGAAACAAAAGTAATACAGACCTAAATATCAAAATTCCCATGCAATTCCAGATATGTTTTGGGTGAATACATATAGAGTAGTCAAGGTGTCACATTTTGGATTTGGTCCATGAATAACATGTCATACGAATCGTCTGACTGTTTGGGGAATATTGCTGTTGAAATCCTTGACCTAAAAAATCTGTCACCAAAATCGTCATCCTTGGTGTTGTAGAGTATGAAGTATAAAGGATTTTGCCTTTTATATGTTGACCATTTTGGACAATAGTGACGTATGAAAAATATCCATTACATTTACAGTCATCTGACAGTTTTGTAAATAGTATTGAATTCCTTGATCCAGAAAATCTTTAATTGGACACCACAATCATATTCATAGGTGATATAATACGAGATGTAAGGTTTGTGTCAATAAAATGTGAGCCATCATGGAAAATGTCGACACATGCAACACTTGATAGTTTTGGGAATAGTTGTATTGTTCTCTTTGACCATTTTAACACCAAAATTGTCTTCTTAGGTGTTTTTGCCTTTACGATGGCCTCCGTCTTTGGAAAATAGCGTCGTATGGAAATTGCCACTACTTTGAATATTGTCTTCACCTGTTTTCATGAACTCCACATCAATGCGGTCAATTTTAGCTATGACGAAAAATGGTATTATTCCGGCACGGGTACCACTCTCCTAAACTGGTTGATGATGCAGCACTATTAAAGATTGACAGGTTAATTAATAAGCATTACCTGTAACTCCTTTACTCTTTTTTGTTATCATTTGATGTTGTTTTAATAATCTGTATATGAGTGAGAAATAATTCTAATAACTGAACTGTGTTTGACAGTGACCTTAAATTTTGCGTCATTTTGAGAATTGATAATAATAATAATAGCAGAGATTTATATAGCGCCTTATGCTATTGGCCTCTAAGCGCTTTCACAAATGGCCGCTGATCACTGTGGCCCAACCATACCATAAACCATTTAGCATCATTTCAAGGGATGCAGCAGATCGGGATCAGCGCTTTCCCTTATCAGCAAACATTCATCGAGATAACCAACGCAGCCGGGACCAGCTTCCCAAATATCGCATGGGTAAATCGGGACAAATAAGAGGTTTCTATCACCATAACGAATCGGGCAAATTTGTTACTAAATTCTGGGTGATAGATAATGTTGTATTCATAAAATATATTAAGAAAAAATATGTTGAGCTACTCAGATTGTGGCCTTAAAGCAGAAGGAATTTGCTATTATTTGAGAAACGATACGTTTGGCGCCATCTCCATCTAGAACGAATCAGAGACATGTTTTAATATATTTAGGGGATAGTTTTAGACCATAAAACTAGGTTAAAGTACTCAGTTTTTCACTATTGTTCATCGAATGAACAAAGGAACCAATTTTACCATTCATTGTCATTATAGTAGATTTCAAAATAAATGAGACCTCATTAAAAGTTTTAGGTCTGCCATTCACCGTGAGAGGTGAGAGGGTTATTTTAATGGCCACAGGTAAAAAAGTTTATGGTACTCATACAATGTATGTAGCTAGTAAATAATGTTTACCTAACATACATTACACATCTAAGATAGCTTGGATGTTCCAATTGAAGTATCGGGATAAAAAAAAACACAGCAATATTTCCTTAAAACGTTCTTTGAACATAACTTGCCTTGAAATGTCCAAGCAGCATATTTTCAACTACTCTGTTCCTCAGGGCTCCATTTTAGGCCCGCAAGGTTTCATAAAGTATACTCACCCAGTCAGTGACATTATTAGGAATCATGATGTTAACTTTCACTCGTATGCTGATGATACTCAGATTTCTGTGAGTTTAATACAAAAGATTCAGATGATTGTGAGCATGCTCTTCAAAAAGTTTCAAGCTGTATATCTGATATAAACACCTAGATGTAAAATATTATGCTGCAGATTAATCAAGAAAAGACAGAATTTGTTGTCTTGCCACCCCTATGTTTTGAAAATCTGCCTCCAATTAGATCTGGGGGACACCTCTGTTCCTGCATCGTGTGTGTAAAGAACCTTGGGATATGTTTGATTCCCCGTGAGTATAGGCTTACTGTATTTTGCGAAACGAAACAGAACTTCCATTGGATTACACGCTTTATTCCGTCATGCATGCATAACGTACATAACGGAATATAGCGTGTAATCCAATGGGAGTTCTTTTTCGTTTCGTTGTTCGCAAATACATAAAGGTAAAAAGCTGTAAATCAATCAGAGCTATCTTTAAAAGTGTAAATCTAAATATTTGTTAACTTTATGGCCGTATACGTAGGTTATCACTTTTGATGCTCGCAACTATGCTGTACGATCTTTGGTCATGTTCCGACTTGACTATGCCAATAAAATAGATCTCAAAAGGCTCCAGCGCTTGCAAAATAAAGCTGCGCGCCTGGTGTTCGCATGTGGTCGTAACCAGAGCTCGTCAAAACTTTCGATCACTCATCATTGGTTGCCTGTTAAGGAACGTATCAGGAACAGAATCCTTCATGTGTATAAGTCTCTTCACGGACAGGCTCCATCATACCTTACTGATGGTCTTAATTGGTATAATGTGTTGGATAGTAATCCCGATGGTACAAGACGAAGGCTACGGTCTTCTTTTGATGTTACCCCTCGTACCAAGCGTAGATTGGGCGACCGATCATTTAATGTAATTGGTCCTAGGCTGTGAAACAACCTTCCTGTTAATATTAGAGTCACCTTCCTCCAGTGTCTTTAACACTTAAGTGACCAAGGGGATGTTCCTATGGACCCCCAAAATTTGTTTTCGCGCTGACCGCTTTACGCGTGGCATTTTTTCACCGAAATATTTTGTACTTGTCTGACTTTTAAATACGCTTCTTTTTATACCAAAAAAATTTAAATCGGCCAAGCCGTTTCGCGTGTTTTGAAAGCAATGTTTTGCCCCAATTTGCAGCCCAAATAATAAATTTATTTTTTATTGCTGATTTAGTGTTGTCTTATGACCCTTTACATGTGGTATAAATTATTATTATTAGACACTGCAAAATATCATTCCTTATCACAGCACTGGATAATAAATGCATTCTTATATCAATGCACACATAACACAACTATGTTTTTATTTGGCCATCAAAATGGGCCAACCTTGTATTAAGAGATTATCGCAAAGCGAATTTGACTCCGGACCAACCATTGCAAAAGTCCTATATTAACAGACCATTGTAAAACTGAATGCATCAGTTTCCAGTAAGCCGATTCTGTAAGATGGACACAATATGTTTTGTAATGGTAACAAAAGCCTAGCCTCCGCATGGCCCGGGATTGAATCCCATATCAATATCTCCCTATCGAAACATGCAAGAAGTATCTCGTAATTTGAAATCCACTATGATGATGACGCTCTAATGCAGGAACTTTGTTCCCTGGGATTGAGATTGTCAAAAGATACGATAAGAACAGAACATTATTTAAACGTCAATCTGAATGTCTGCATATGAATGTGTGAATATACGAATGTGAATGTGAGAATGTTGGAATATCGGAATGTGCGAATGTGAATATCGGGCTAGGATGACCGAACAGATGAGTTTTTTGTATCCCACGGATACGGGCTCTGTTAGAGTAAATAGCAAGTTGTAATGGCGGAGAGTTTCATATATATTGCTTCACAGATTCCCAGGACAGCAATAATGATCTTTACAGTACTACTGGTTTCCATCACCAAAACTGATTATTAATATGTACCATTATTACCTTTCATTTTCAAGGTATGAAACACTGATGAAAACGGTTATCGCAAAATGATTGAGCTACGAAGACTTAAACCTTACCATCATGTTCGTCGTCCAGTATCATTTCTGGTGTGCCGTAATAAACATGTCTTGTTATTTCTCCAAAAGTTGTGTTCATCATTTTGATATGCTGTGGATCGCATTCAAATTTCTGACCACGATGGTATATATGAATAACGTGACTGTCAGACCAGTCTACGAGGGCACCGGCCTTCCACATACGATTTAAGTTCCAAAAATCAGTCCACTGGGGGAGCAGAAGTGATATTGGTTCCATGTTAATTAAATCGGGATGATCACATGCTAGAATATATGGCATCGCAACTGAATTCCAGGCCCAACTCCGATCGTCAAATTTTCTGTACGAATCATAATAGATCTTCAGAAATGGCGCTTGTGGCGCTGACAGCATAATGCCATTCGCCAAAGCGTTGCCCCACGCGGTTTCTATCCCCATGCTAAAGTTGTACTTGCGTAAAGGGTCCATGTTACGAACGACAATGGCATCAGTGTCGAGATAAATCCCTCCGTGTTCAAGAAGAATCTGCATTCGGCTTACATCAGCTTTGTGTTCCACTACATTAATAGGGATACCAAATATATCGCGAGGCTGATTGCAAAGAATAACATGAAGTAATTCACCAGCTTCTAATTTAAACATATCCCAATATTCACCGTCAGGTTCAGCGTCTGTATGAAACATAATCTTGTCCGGTTTTTGATATCGAAGTGCACTTAAAGTGCCTAGGTAGTGAAGGAACTTAAATTCATGACGCGAAAACCACACGTAATGGACTATATTTGGAACGACATAATTTCCAGAAAAATTAACACTGTAATCCCGGGGTTTAATAGCCGACGAATTATATAACAATCGTCTCGCCATTTCCCCAAAAGTATTTTGCATTATGTTAACATCTGCGAGATGCAATTTTTGCCTATAAAAAGCGTAATAAAGTTTCAAAGCAAAGTTGTCGTAATGCCCACAATACCCATAGAATATATTGCTTCTACAACCTGCTCTGCTTAGATCTTTTCTACTCAATCGTTTCTCCTCCACAAACAATAAGTCAGAATGCAGAGATACGAGCGACATCAATACTTCATCCGCATTATATAATTGTACATCATACTCATGAAATGTTTCCAGCCACTTCTGAATAAACAATTGATTCTTCTTGGATAATATTATCGAAGGATTGATGCGGCCCATGTCTTTGCCAATTGCAACACCAGAATGGGCTATCGTTTCCATAGAGTTTTGAACAAGAACATCATTGTCGAGGTATATTCCACCATATAAAGCAAGAGCCTTCAGGCGACATAAGATCGTTTGATGGTATTGATCAGTAACTGTTTTACCAAATATGGTTGGGTTGGTTGTTGCATTTCTTTTCACATTAGTGTTTATGTCCTCAGGTCCTGAATATGCCCTCAGTATAACCTTTATATTTGGCATCTGCTCTACTTTATCCCAGTATTCCCCTTTCAGAAACATTTCGTCAGCCAGAATATGAAACATTACCATCTTTGGATGTATATATTTTTGGACACTTAGTACACTCAGTAAATTATGCAATTCAAATTCCAAGGATCCTTCAGTCTTTGACCAGACATAATGGACGTATCCTGGAAGAACTGACTCATTCGCTGCATCTGATATCCGTATATAAAAGAAACAGAAGGATGGTACCGTAATTACTAAGGCGAGAAAGCAATTTTTCATTTTTTGTATCATGCTTGAAGCTATTGTGATTCCTTGGTTCTCCTTGATTGCCACGTTCCTCCTTATTTCACCTAATGTAGAAAGGAAAAAGGGTAAATTATCAGAAAGAAATATCTGAGACAATACACTTCAAGAGATATGAAGCAAAATAATAATCAATGTGTTGGCACCAGTTTGCTTCGTCTACCACACTGTTTAAAATGACGATAAAAAACGTGGTGTTAACTGGTAGCTGGGAATCACAATAGTTAAAACGACGTTTTTACAGTTATTTCTACGTTCCGAGTCCCAGCTGCCAATTAAAACGACGGTTTTTATGGTAATTTTAACAATACACATCCAATAATGGAATGAAAAAAAAAAAAAATTAAAAAAATTCTTAAAAGAAATTCTAAAAAAAAAAATCTAGAATCCAAAGTGAAAAAAGAAAAAAAATCCATTTAAAATTTAAAATAAAAAAACATTTTTTTTAATTTTAATTTTTTTATTTTTTCATTTTTATTATTTTTGGCGTCAATGGGTACACCGTACAACTGTCTTAAAAAAGTAATCTTAGTTGAAAATATAACTCTTAGAAAATTGTTACGCCACAGCTTTAAAGCGGTGCATCGTGGGAGTGGTAGAGGTGTTTCCCTTCCGCGTGAATCGCGGAACCCTTGTAATAGCCGGTTCTCCAAGACACATTTTATCAAAGTTGATAGAAACAATTTGAGATCATGGGTGATTCAAAATAGTATGGGCAAGCAACGGTCTTAAAAAGTGTACTGATGGGTAAGATGTGTTTTTCTAAATGAAGCTTAAGGAATTGTTAGTTCATATCCCAAGTTGGTATTGCATCCGTAAAATGAGTATGAGAAAAAAAGTAATCTGATATCAGTATCAGTGATATTGATGTTTATTAACCAACATTCTTTTCTTTACAAAGGAGGCACGTGCTTGCTTTAAATCCAATGAAACTGGTGCACACCGGGGGTGCACATGCGGACTGTTTCATGGGTACAATTCTTAATTTCAGGTAACAATAAAAGATAAGGCGTGATTATCAGTCAATCACAAGCGCTTTCGTCATCTCTCAAACTAAAGTGGGACCTGTATTGATAAAGTCAGGTTTATCAGACTTGCCTGAACCAATGAAACAACTAATGGATGAGTGTAGACACGTACATTGCGCTATTTGCCGGCTATTTCATATTGGAGAAGCCGTTCCCCACAGCCGTTGAACATTTCGGGATCTCCGATAATCAACTATTCAATTACAAAATTCCTTCGTTTGCGACACATACACATTTCGAGCTTAACCATTCAGTTTACTAGCCAGTTTTCCAATGCAACTGTGTAAAATCTCAAAATTTTTGAAAAATTGGGAGCGTTTCTTCACATTTCCCCCCGTCGGTTTGCGACACAGACATTTTCGTACAAGTTTGAGTTTGACAAGCCGCGTTGAGTTTGCAACGCGAGGACGGCGAGTTTGCAAGTTTGTAACGCGAGGACGACGAGTTTGGGGCGAGTTTGCAACACGAAGACGGCGAGTGTTTGCAAGTTCGTAACGCGATGACGGCGAGAGTTTGCAAGTTCGTATAGCGATGACGGCGAGAGTTTGCAAGTTCGTAACGCGATGACGGCGAGTTTGCAAGTTGCAACGCGAAGACGGCGAGAGTCGAGAGTTTGCAAGTTTGTAACGCGATGACGGCGAGTTTGCATGTTCGTTAACCCCGGGGGGGGGGGGGAGGGGGTACTCGACCCAAATTGGTACGGGTGTGCGTCCGCCGCGTAAAAAAATCGACCCATGTTTATAGTGACCAAATTGTTCAAAAAATTGACCCATTTCTATAGTTGGTTCCGAAATTTTGACCCATTTCTATAGTTGGCTTTGAATTTCGCACCATTTTCATAGTAATCTTAGCAAAATCGGCCCTTTTCATAGTAACTTTTCCGAAAATCGGAAAAATCAACCATTTTCATGTGATTTTACTGAAAATTCAGAAAATTGACTGACCCCTTTTCATATAAATTGCGACCAAAAATTGAAAAATGGACCCATTTATATAGGAGCAATGACCTCAAGAAAGACCCATAAATATAGTAGCATGGTGGGAAGAACGACCCATTGTTATAGTAAGGGGTGAAAATGTGACCCATATCGGCGGCACATATGTACATACCCTTTTCCACTGAGAACCCCCCCCCCCCCCGGGTTTCGTAACGCGATGACGGCGAGTTTGCAAGTTGTAATACGAAGACGGCGAGAGTTTGCAAGTTCGTAACGCGATGACGGCGAGAGTTTGCAAGTGTTTTATTTTTTTTATTTTTTTTATTTTTTTTATTTTTTTTATTTTTTTTATTTTTTTTATTTTTTTTATTTTTTATTTTTACTCATTTCTTTGTATTCTTTTTCTGTTACTGATATTTTTGTTATCTATTATTATGGCATTTTTTTTCTAACATGTATTTAAAAGTACACCCCGCGAATGTATATAATATAAATATAAAAATAAATAAATTTATAAATAACAAAATAATACATTAAAATAAAAAGATAATTTTATTAATATTAATAACACCAAATAAACCCCAAATAAGTAAAAAATAAATATATAATAAATAAATAAGATAACTATATATATAAATATATAAAATAAAATAAATAAAAATTATAACTTTATATACATATAATAAATAATAAAATATATATATATAAGATAAAATAAATTTAAAAAAATAAAAATAAAACAAACTACATAAACTCGCCGTATTCGCGTTTTTTGCAAATACACTCGACGTCATCGAGTTATAGTGATGACAAGAGGGCCTAGATTTCTACAAACAGTGCCGAAAATAATAAACATTTGAATCATAGCTAAAATTGAGCCATTGGGTTGTGTAGTTCATGTGAAAATACGTGATGACAAAACAAAGTGATGGCAATTGAATAACCAAAGTTTCCAAAATGGCCGACATTTTAAAGTAATACCTACCAGGTGATTAGTGGCGGAATGTTGTAGTTTTCTGGGTCAGAGGTTCAATCTACAATTGCCAGAATTTTCTGAGTCATGGGAAATTTATATTACACGGCATTTTCAAGAAGTGGCCGACATCTCGTCCAGGAAACCCAGACATTTCTGATATATAACGTAAGCAAGATGATTTGGTGTTCAAATGAGTGTTTTCAGGTCAAGGAGTTCAATATATAAATAAAAAACTATTCAAAACTGTGGATGAATATAAAATGATTTTATTTATGTCCACTTTACCAACGATAGTCCAGTTAGTTTAAATACAAATACCCAAGAGTGTTACTTACTTGCAATGTAAGGCTGAATGTGGGCATTAAGGGATATATAAAATATATTAAACCCAGAGCTGATAATAATACCCAAAACAGAATCCTCCAGTAACTCCTCCTAGAACTGCTAACAGTGCGCTTTATGGCCCCTATGAACAAAAACCCCAAAATGACTACCAATAGGTGTGCACGTGACTATGACCATTTAATTGTTCGAAATTCGGGGCCATTTTACTCTTGACATATCTGGAACAAACAAATAGTTTCTATTAAAGTAATACAGGTCTAAATATAAAAATTCACATAGCATTCCAGCATATATGTTTTTGGGTGAATACATATAGAGTAGTCAGGTGTCACATTTTGGTGTCACAGTGGTAGTCCATGAATAACATGGCTCACGACTCACCTGACAGTTTTTTGAGAATATTGCTGTTGAAATCCTTGACCTAAAAAACATCCACTTGTCACCAAAACCGTCATCCTAGGTGCTGTATACATTGAGGTATAAAGGATTTTTGGCTTTTATTTGTTTGACCTTTTGTAAATAGTGATCGTTTGTAAAAACTTCATTATTTATATCATCTGACAGTTTTGTAATCGTTTTTTGATTGCACTCTTGACCCAGAAACTCTTTCATTTTGACACCACCATTATCTCTTCATAGCTAAATAAATATATACATGTAGGTTTTGTGTCAATAAAATGTCAGCCATCTTGGAAATATCGGCACCATGCAACAGTTTATAAGTTTTGGGATAGTGTTATTGAACTCTTGACCACCGAAAAACATTTTTTTGGGCACAAAATTGTCTCTTAGGTTTTTTTGGCTTTAAGATGCTTCCATATTGGAAAATAGCGTCGTATGCAAATTGCCACCACTTTAATTTGTCATCACCTGTTTTCATGAACTCCACATCCTACGGTCATTTTAACTATGATGACAATGCTATTATTCCGGCCCTGGTACCACTCTCCTAAACTGGTTGGTGCTGCAACACTATTACAAACTTGCAAACTTCACCGTCATCGCGTTACAAACTTGCAACTCGCCGTCTTCGCGTTGCCAAACTCGACGTTTTTGTCCTCTCTAGCGTGCCATATTTTCGAGCTTAACCATTCAGTTTACTAGCCAGTTACCAATGCAACTGTGCAATAATCTGCAGATTTTTGGAAAATTGGGGGCGCTCCTCAAAAAATATGCTATTACTGCTTTAAATTACCGCCGCCTGCATGACTCCTAGTCTCATTTCTGAAAAATGCTGTCGTTTATGAATTTCGACTTGCCGGACTACCCATAATCCCTCACGAATTTGATCATCGCAATGAAAAAATGCGAAATCTGCTGCAACTTTAACCATTTTTACACAAATTCTAGAGGGTGTCCTCGAAAGATTGTGTCACCAATTGATATTTAGATTTTGCTTGCATCATTTTAGTCTTGCTTTCAATGTGTAAGCGGAACTGTCGCTGCCGCTTTCAAGCAAACCTGTTGCCAAACGGTATAGTACCTAGGGGCCGGGGTGTAAGGTTGGCGCTTCCAAACCCAGGGGCATTCGGTGACAGAGGACTCAAACAAATAGGATATTTGGGTGAGAGACAGCCAAAATGACCCAATAGGGGTTTTCGGGTAACAAATTTGCAAAGTTTTACAAAAAAGTGTGGGACTTTTAGAAAATTTTGCAAAAAAATCACAAAAATAAGGGAAAATTTTCAATATTTTCCTAAAAAAATAGGGGTCTTTAAGAACTTTCCAAAAATATGAGGTCTTTGGGTGACATTTTAAAAATATATATGGGGGTCTTTGGGTGACAGCGGTACTGAAAATTGCGATCTTAACAGCCTTACGTACGCGTCACCTCCAAGATGGGAGTGCCTCCCAGTTATTACGAGCAATTACGAGCAATTACGAGCAATACGTGCATCAGATGCCCCTCATGTCAATCGATTTTCTTGTACCTAGTCTTAGAGTGTGCAACTTTTCAAAATAATAATCTCCACCAAATTAAAATTTATTCGGGTGTCGGCAAGGGTGGCCTCCATGAGCTTAAAGTTTTGTACACTAAATCAATAGAATGTTTGTTGTTTTTTGACAAAACACAAGAACGTGATGATTGTCATCTGTGATTTGGTCAGAAATTTTCTAGGAAGTACTTCATAAGGCTCGGCTAACAGTTTTCCAAGAAGTACCAATCAAAGTCGTCCTCATTGGCGGGCAATACACAATAGCAAACATGACCCACTAGCTTGGAGGTTAGTTTGAAGGACAGTGTATTGTTGTAAAATGAAGCCTTTATAACCAGTTACATAATATGTCAATAGTTGTTAATTGTACTGGGGTGTTTTCTTACATGTGGCACTATTATTAAAGCAATATTAGCACATTTTTTTTGAAGGGCGCCCCCAATTTTTCAAAAATTTGGAGATTTTTACACGGTTGCATTGGTAACTGGCTAGTAAACTATACCTGTGAATGGTTAAGCTCGAAAATGTCTATGTATCACAAACAAAGGACATTTTGTACTAGAATAATTATTATCGGGGATCCCCGATAATAATTCAACGGCTGCTGGAAACGGCCTTCCAATGTGAAATAGCCGGGAAATAGCGCCATGTACGTGTCTACGCTCATCCATTAGTTGTTTTAATAGTTCGGGCAAGTCAAGTTAGAGGTTATTTTCTCGAGGTGGCACTATTTCATCATGGACGGATATAAACGTAGCATTTCCAGCTCTGCCGTTAAGTCCAATCTGGGATCCCAATTCTAATTACAAAATCGCTTATTTTGTGATAAATACGCATGTTTAGCATTCTCGTTCATAGGTATAGTTTCCTAGACAATTACCAACGTAACTGTGCAAAAATATCAAATTTTGAAAATTGGGGGCGCTCTTCAAAAATGTGCCAATATTGCTTTAACATAAAAGGTAATAGGTAACTCTTTTGTCCTCTTTCAATTTATGGGGAAGCCAGAAGGCATTTCTTTTCAATAGTAGATAGCTCTTTGTAAGTAAAGTATTGACATGTTATGTAACCAAGAATTCGGGTCAATCAAATCTTCGATGACCTTATTTTCAAAGGAGGTCAAATGGGGTAAACGTTGGTGTGTGGATATGAAGCTTGGTGGGATCGATTGTTGATGCCGAAAATTTTAAAGGTCACGACAAGGTCATATGGGGTCATTCAAGCCAGGTGATCGCGAAACCCAGGTGATCGCGAAACCCGCGGGGACCGCCTATAGTCAATCATGTTCATTGCTCCAAATGTCAAAAACTACATTCGGAATAGCGAACCTCTTGAAATTCGGAATAACGAACACGGTATTTGGTTTCGGAATATCGAACCTTTTACTACTACTACTTCATGGCATTTAAAACCTCTTTATAGAAACTTCAAAGCGCTGTGCTACAGATAATAATAATAATAAAAGGTCAAATTGCAAGCAACATAAAAATACTTAATATACAATGCGAGAAACTCTTGATAAAACATGCAGACATGCCAGAAGACAAGATAACAAAAGGCCGGCAGAGAAAGAAACGGATCTATAGACCGGTGTCCCGGGGGGACCACTTGTATTCAAAGGTGGATATGATGCGTGAACATGGACTTTCAAAATGCACCCTAAACACGTATTTTCACCGACTAAAAACAAGCTAAAACCGGGGCTAAAACATACCCTAAACAAGTACTTTTATCTGTTTATGATACCCTCAACAAGTACGCAGTGCATTGAATCGTAAATATACCCTTTATTATCTTGCTTTGTTTACTTTCCAAGTTCCGATTACAATATTTTGGATGATTTTGATCCCTACTTAATGAGATATAACATGTCAATTTCAGGGTTAAGAAAAAACATACCCTTTTTTCCATATTTTGCTGTTTTTGACACCCTAAACGATGTACGCGCGTACATCGCCTTTTGGAAAAAAGACACCCTTTTTACGCGTGTTCTTGTTCACGCATCATATCCACCTTTGAATACAAGTGCCCCCCCCCCCTGGGACCGGTGTAAAGACACTGAGTGTCCCCCACGAGAGAGTGTCCTAGATACTAGCAACATGTACGGAATAAACCGTGACCTTGTAGACGAGGCCATTTGGGTTCAGTGCTGAAACAAATGATGCATACAGTACTCAATGGAGAACACAATAGACAGATGGGTGGTAGGACACTCAGTCACACGAACACTGTATGCCAGAAAGAACGGATACAGAGTGCACGTACAGGTGTGAAAGCAGCTATAGTCCGGTAGGAGCCATAGTCGGGGGTCCATAGACGATAACGGAATAAAGCGTGAAACTAATGTTGCGTAAAGAGTCAACTGAATAGATTGCCCTATTGTTCAACATTGTTCCAGGACTATGAGTACGCCGGACAATGGTTACTTCTACACCGGCAAGACAACATAACTTTATATAAAAAAATGCATGAGTCAATCATTTGTTTACAAATCAAAGAGATGTGTTTACAATGTAGGTTTGAATGTTTGTATCATCACAGATATTTTCATGACTTATAAAATTTCCCTTTTTAAAATTGCATGACAAATTAATGAATAACAAAGTTGTCGTTAATTTGTCATTTTTCATTACATATGGTCCTGAACTAGTAGGCCGTTCCATCAATAAAGAAAAAATACAAGTTGCTGGTTGGTAAAATGATGATCATTACGTACATACAGTATTAAAAAATAAATGTGCATGGAATGCTGGTGACCCTGACCTCATTGTGTTCAGACAACCGTAACTTTTTGACATAATCGTAACAGTCATTCTTTACATTATAGATTCCGAAAAAAATGAAAAAACAATGCTTGAAAAAATGAAGTAGATATTAAAAGTTTTGTACACCTTCCCATTTTTCTACCATTCCAATGGAGTTTACAGAGTAAATCATATATAAATCAATAAATACCTCGCTCATTTACAAGGATCCCAGAGCTAGAATTCATCTAGAAAATGTTTTCAACAGTTCAAAATCCTAAAAGGAGTGTGACAGGGTGATCCGATCTCTCCAAAAACTCCTTACAGCAGCCATGGAGGATGTCTTCAAGAACCTGGAATGGGATTTAAAAGGAATCACAGTAGATGGGAAGATCTGACCCATTTAAGGATGTAGATGACACCCTGCAATGACACCCCCTGCCCAGAGGGTGTTTTGAGTCAATCCCACAATGCACCAGTTTTGGGAGGGAAATTTCACCTCAATAAGGTCATGTGATCTCACTAAAATCCTATTCTTAACACATAAAGATCCTAACTTTTACACTCATTTTAGCCCACAAAGTGTTAGTACTTATGGAATTTTTAGCATGATCATGATATGTATTGTGGTTCTTAAACTTGTTGGACTTTTAATCACTAAGTACTGACATGTGTTTAGTACAGTACAGTATAGGCACATTGCAATGCATTATGGGATTCAACACACCCTCTGCCCCCCGCCGGTACTATACGAGTGACAACATTCATACCCATGAACCCAAAACCTACATGTTGACATATGTTTGTTTGTTTGTTTTCTAAAACCCGGTTTAATTCCGATGACGGCGCCTCCTTAATCGATATTGGTCATTTTGCGATTGGAAAATTTATTAGGCAGGATCAACGAGGAGGTGGTGTTTTGCTTTTTATTAACTCAAACCTGAATTGTAGCAACCGACCTGACATTTCGCTTAATTATTCACATTATTCCCTTTTATATTGAAATATCACATAACTCTACTAATATCATTATCGGTAGAGTTTATAAAAGTTCAATATGTCATGACCTCCTGGCGGGATTGGATAGAGGTTTAACATTTCCAGTGAAAAAAATGACATGTTACATTATGGATGATTATAATCTAGATCTTTTGACTCATAATTCTAATCCTAAGATTAATTATTTTATTAACTTGTTCTATTCATATGATTTTATTCCAGTGCTGCTGATGACATCAGTAACAACATTCTTAAAGGGGCGTGTTCCGATCGTCTTTGGGACCCCCCCCCCCCATGATTTACCCGGAAGTAGTATCGATTTTGATATTAGATGAAAGGCCGTATTTTTCTCATTGTCGTCCTGAAATTAGAGCCCTCGAATCCATTTCATTCCCAAGATATAAACAAAAAACCGCCGTTTTAGTGGTTAACCACTTTATTAGCACAGTATTGAATAGGGCTTTGCAACATGCATTATTGCGTCTACCATCAAAACCGCAAGTTTGTTTCCCACGGTACTTGATGGGGTGTATGTGCAAGTGCCAGGCTCTCATATCAAGTAGAGAACACAATACACATAAATCGGAACAACCACCTTTAAGCAAAGTATTCTTCTTAAGCAAATTGTTCCTGGCATCAATGATGCCTTTGCTCATATTGTTAATAACTCTTTTTCTTATTGAAAGAGGCTTATGTTATACGGATTTTCAAGCATGATTTTACTCATTATAGACTGATTTCAATGTTACCAGGTATCTCCAGCTACGTGAAAAAAACATGTTTACAGTCGTATTTTTATCATGCTGAAAAATACCCCATTTTATTTGCTGTTTTCAAATCATGATTGGAAACAATGATAAATACTTATGCAAATAAATACATTATGCAAAATTATACTGTACATGCGGCGTCGGTGTACCTTCTCCTTATTTTATGAAATGTCTACATTCAAAAGTTCTTATTCTACCTCTCTCTTTGATGAAGATTCTCGCTTACAAAAATATTTCGGATTCCACCTCAAATCCTCCATTCTTATGGCATAAATAATGACCCTTCCTATAGTAGGCTGTGTAAGTCAGTAGCGTTAACATAAAACTATCTTCGGCCCACAAAATAAGATGTTCGTTTAAACACAACTCAAGAGAAGCAGAAGAAATACCTTACCTATTTTAAATTTCCTATTTTAATTCTTCAATCCAAAGATATCGTAAAACTCGCGAAAAATAACTGCACGCTCTGCCTCGTGTAGGATTTAAACACAACAGCTTCCAAAACTAATGCGTATGATGTAATCTAAAGTATAGCATATAACACATATCTGTGTTATTTGTAACACAGATGTTCCCATTGTTTATTCACAGATGGGCAGTGTATGCAGCTGACAATGGTACTCCGGGCAGATTTTTTCCCGTAGCCTAACTTGTGCAATTAGAGGTTTTACAGGTGGAATGTGGCGGGACCGCCATGGTAAACTGGCTGAATTTGACAACAAAGGAGTGCCAAACCCAAACGTCCAAAGAAAGCGACAAGTACGTACACGTAAAGGTACGTACATACGTCATAATGTCCCACAAATACAATGCAAACTGTTAAAGCAATACCATTAGGTTTTAACATTTCAACCCTGGAAACAGCTTATTTTTACAGTTTCTGAAGCTGTAATCTTCAATACATGAGTTTAAAGCTTATCGGCAAAATGTATGTGCGGAATTTTGATATCTCTTTCAATAAAAGGTATTAATTAAGAAAATTGATATGACGTCATCACATGACCTTTTTTTCAATAAATATTTTCGACATATGAAAATCAAAATTTTTGACACATAGAATTTTTGCTTAAATGTTGTTTGGCATAAACAGTATCCTGAGCCAATTTGTATCTTTCTCATCTCAAACATGAGAATCCTGATGGATTTGTAACACTTCTTATGGTATTTTACGCTATCGTCTGCACCGCAAAAGAAAGCTGTTGTGGCTGAGGCTTTTTCCATCGCTTGTAATCGATATGTGCCAATTGCTGTCTCTTCCTTTTGAAATGTGAACAGTAAGGCAATTTAACTAGCCACGCATCATTGAAAGAGAAAGCAATCAGACTAAATATTATTCAAGCTGGTCAATAATAATGATCGTTGATCACCCTTTATTGATTGTAACCTTTGTCATCTGGACCGAATTTCCAAAGTTTGTGTGCAAAAACACGAATCCCAATGATCTATTCGTTAGCACCGATAATAAAATTATGTATATGAATTCATGAATTCCCTTTTTTTAACTATTGATTACATCACATACTTTTGCAAATTATATTATTGCTTGAAAAATATTAACAATACAGTGTTTGAAATGATTTTCTTTGATATGAATAATCATATTGTGATAATTATCAAAAATCATAAATGGCATCTTGATGCAGTGTTTGGAATTATTTTCTTGATATAATAGCATATTGTGATAAATTTTCAAAAACAAGATTTTAAAAAAATGACAAAAAAATATTTTGAACTTAGAATTGGGACCATAACCTTTTTCTTTTTTGAGATCGGACGCTGGCAGGCTCATGCTATCAGTTTTGCATCGATTTTTTCAAGACTTTTTTCTAAATTTCCTTTTCTTTTTTTTTTTTGACAATGTATGTTTGGTAAATGTTGCAAGTAATGTATCCTGTCAATAAGTCCGTAAGATGAATCTGATTACTGGCATTGCACTAAATGTACTGACAAGATTTAGTCTATAGTAAGACTTCATTAAGTGAGACTCCCATACCTAATTCCGATAGGATGGGGTATTGATATGGGTTCAAATCCCCGGCCAAGCGGAAACGAGGCCTTGTTGACATTACCAACATATTGTGCCATGGTACAAAGTTCCTGTACAGATTGCTTACTTGGAAACTGATGCATTCAGTTTCTACAAATGGTCTGTTAATGATAAGAATGACTTATTCAAGGTTGACCGAGATTTAAAATCTGATTTGCTCTAATCTCTTAATAACAGGTTGGCCCTTTTTAAGGCCAATAAAACCTTGTCATGATTTGTTATGTGTGCATTGCTATAAAAAATGCATCATTTCTCCCATACTTTGGTAAGGATGGTATTTTGCAATGTCAACGAGTTAGTTCTGTTCAAATAATAACGTTTAAGAAATAATTGCTGGTGTTTTGATCGTGATACTTCAATTCAAACATCCAAGCTATTTTAAGATGTGCAATATTTTATTTGTTTTTGGTTCAACATTTATTTACTAGCTACATTACACACCCTTATTTTCTATTACATTACTACAAAAACCTTTTTTACCTGTGGGCCATCAAAAAATTTATAACCTCTCACGATTATGGACGTCCTAAACTTTAATGATGAGGTCTCACTTATTTTGAAATCCTATATCCCTTACAATCATATCAAAGATGACAGACAGTTTCTTACTACTTGAAATATACAAAGCTTTTGGAGCACGAAATGTTAACTAATATCAAAAACTCCATACCGGTTCTAAAAAAAGAGAACCCGCTAAGCGAGCCTCTCGAGTTTGGAAGAGAACAAAGTAACCATACATTAATAACCCGTCGGAAAAGTTGCATTTCGTTAGGTTTTCCTTCCAACACGAAAAAAATCCTTTTCCAAGGACCATATGGGTTGACCGAGTTATGGCCGATTGAAATTTGGTACACTTTTTTCCTTTTATCCACGTCTTGTTTACTGTTTTTAAAAAGCTGTCTTTAGACGATACCACATTCTCCAAACACATTTTTAATATTGAAAAGGGTCGTTTAAATTATTAGAAATTCCAATATTATGACTCATTTCTTCATTATTTTTGCTGCTTGGCGCCCTCAACTTTCCCTATTCCTGCCTACAACAATACCATGAAGACGGATGCATACGTGTTAGGCAAGCGGGTCAGATCTCATAGCGTTTACAAAGGTACGCCCCCTAACAATACATAATTTTTGGTAAAATATGGTCTTAAAATTATCAACATCAGTTTTACTCGTGTTCTCAAACTTCTAGTATGTGCACATTTCTTGAAAATGAATTAAATGTACTCCTCCTGTTTTCTCATGAATATACAGTGACCAAGGATTACACCATTCCCATTGGATTCCCAGCAAATAATGTGCTATTGATAATGTCGAAGTGTCGCTGTCTCTGCGGGCTTTGTGAATGGAGACAACGGACTTTAGATTCTCTGGGACTGCAATGCCATCGTTTATTGTCCATGACGTTTAAGATCTTTTGAAGTGTTTTCACCGCCCGGTTAAGATTGAACTACAGCCTCATTCACGAAGATAATACACTTCAATTCTGCTGGGGGAGTTCAATCACTTTGATCGTATATTTCCTTTCATCATTATTTCACAAATAAACGAAGATGAGCAAAAATCATGAAAGACATTTTGATTGGCAAGCTATAGCTAACATCTTGGTGCAGACCACAAACACCCTTAACTTAATCATATTTATATAGGACCTCTCTTTTTCTATTCATTCAAATTTTGTTCGCACCGGTTCACCTTCATTTCATATAGGTAAATGATTTTTTCGATTTCTGCTATGAACGCAATAAATTGCATAGACATGGGGTTCCGCGGCAAGTTCCGGGTTTGGTTCTGCACAAAGGGTTTGTACATTTTGTGACCCCACTTTGTCTGCTCCAGTTGAATTCAGCAGCCTTGACGGAATAAAGTACAGTATCACGTGCACTTTATTCCGTCAAGGCTGCTCAATTCGACTGGGAGCAGGCAAAGTGGGTGCAGTAAATGTACCAACCCCTGCACAAAAATGTTATGTGACAGTTTGCCAAACAATTTTTTTCTCATGAGCATTGTTCGCCTTCGTTTCCCTTTCGAATAAAGAATATAAATATAGGGTTAAAGAAAATTGAAGACACAGTAGAACCTCTAACTTTATTTATTCGTGAAAGAGGACAGGTAATTTGTGTTTCACGTCATGAAAAGTAGCTTAATCTAAATCGGGTGATGGTATAACACCTGCAATCTTTTCAGTTGCATGGATAATAACAATGGCTCAGTAGTTCCAGATGAAAAAGGAATCTGTGAAAGTTAGTGTTTGGTCTTCTACATACCGAGCGGATTTACTTATCAATAGCCCCCATTATTTGCTGGAGTCAACGAATCATGGTGTACATCCCGTAGTCACTGATATTCAGGACAATTAATTTATTTTCTCGAGAATGTGCACATACTAGACGTGAGAACACACGTAGAATTGTTTCTATAATTTAGGAAAATTATGTCCGAAGAATTATGTACTTCCCAGGGGTGCGCCGCCTTGGTCCTTATCCGAGCATCTCTTTCGCTTTGGCCTCATGGCCTATAGGGGTATTTGGGTGAGAGACAGCTAAAATGTCCCAAAATACTTTTTTTCGGGTGACAAATTTGCATAATTGTGCAAAAAAATATGGTCTTTATAGAATATTTTGCAAAGATTTTTACCAAAGATAGGGGTCTTTGGATAAAAATTTTCAAAACCCCCCCCCCCCCCCCCCCAAATCCTGTATCCTGTAAATGTGCCACTTTTCAAAATAAGTCATCTGTGATTTGGTCAGAAATTCTCCACGAGGTACTTCATAAAGTTAGGCAAACAGTTTTGGGAACGGATAACAATGTAATGTATGGTTGCCAGTTTCTGAGTTTAAAGGTTTTTGTTTTGAAATATATTGACCCGAATCCTTGGTTACATAACATATACTTTACTTACAAAGAGTTATCTACTATTGAAAAGAAATGCCACCTGGCTTTCCCATAATGACATAAATTGAAAGAGGACAAAAGAGTTGCCTGCTATTATGTTAACTAGTGGGAGGCCCGCGCTTCGCGCGGTCTCCCGCTGGTTGAGTAAACGGGAGCGATCACTGAAACACAAACAGAAGCGATCACTGATGAAGAGGTGACACACAGTGGCTACACCACCGCAACCACACCAGGCTATGATTAACGGCAATTTTGGCATACTGGTCGCATGTTCTAGCCAGACTCCCCTCTAGTATAAGGGTCATGTGTAGGACTATTGCATGCCAATGAGGACGACTTTGGTTAGTAGGCCTACTTCTAGCTTGGAAAACTGTTTGCCTTACCTTACTGTTTACCTGACCAAATCACAGATGACAATCATCACATCTTTGTGTTTTGTCAAAAAACAAAAACTCCTATTGATATCGTGTACAAAACTTAGTTTACGTCCATGGAGCCCACCCCTTCTCCCCACATTCCGATAAATTTTAATTTGGTGGAGGGTTATTATTTTGAATGTGGCACATTTTTAACCACTAAGTGCCGGGCGGGGGGTTCCTTCTGGACCCCCAAAATTTGTTTTTCGCTGGCCGCTTTACGCGTGCGTGTGATTTTTGCTCGAATTTTTTTGTAATTGTCTGACTTTAATCGCCTTCTTTTCATACCAAAATAATAACCTCGGCCAAGCGTTAATGAGTTAAGTAGTGGGGGTCCCATGCATGGACCCCCGGGCACGAAAGGAAGTTATCTGAGAATATTTTAAAAAATCAAAGCGATTTTTTTTTTGCTGATATAAGTTCACACAACCGGTAAGTAAACAATTATTAGTAAACATTTAAAAATAATTATTACCCCTTTATGTGCTGCAAAACCTAAAATTCATCGTGGACGTTGCCAAACCGTGAAGTACAAACTACTATAGGAAAATGAACCGTATTTTGCTAACCCCGTAAAAAATACAGGATTCCCCCAAACTGCTGGTATTGTGTTAAATATGTAAATTTGGGTCTTCTAGAATAGATATCAACATAAATAAGTTTTCAAAATGTTTGATGTATAGTTGCAAGGGGGGCTCATTTGAAATTTTCCGTAATTTTGCCCAATTTTCGCCTGTTTTTGAAAACACTATTTGCCCAATTTTGGCAGCCAAAAAGAACAAATATCTGTTTTATGCTGATTTGGGGATGTATTAGACCAGAGCCTTACATGTGGTATAAATTTCGTGGCAAAATTCCCCCCCCCCTTGGGCCACCAACGGGAGTGAGTGAAAACCCCTTGGTCACTTAAGTGTAAGACTATAGGGACAGAAATTGATTGACATGATGAGGGGAATCAAAAACCATATTGCTGGTAATCAACTAATATACAGGAGGGCACTCCCATCTTGGAGGGGGGACGCGTATGGACGCTGTTAGACCAAATTTTCCAGCACCGCATGTCACCCAAAGCACAAATTATTTTGAAAATGTCACCTACATAAAGACCCCCTATTTGGGGGGGTGAAAAATTCCTCACCAAGACCCTATTTTTGGTAAATGTTTGCCAAATTTTCTAAAAGACCACAGTTTGCAAAAAATTATGCAAATTTGTCACCCGAAAACCTATATTGGGGGAATTTTAGCGGTCTCTCACGCAAATACCCCTATTTGTGAGGTCCTCTGTCACCCGAATGCCCCTGGGTTTGGAAGCGTCAGCCTACACCCATATCCATTTCAGATGTGTCCCCCCCCCCCGAGTATACGGTACGTCGCGTAACGTAATTATTCCCTTGTATGGTGTTTTTTTTCAAAAAACAATACACTGAACATACACCATGTACAAAGGTACCCGTTTACAACGTGTAACAACGATTCAATTGGCAACAGGGTTGCTTGGAATCGCAGCTTAAACATTGAGGCCCATATTCCAGAAACTTGTTTAGCTAAAACGCAATTTTAAATTTTAGCTTAAAATCGCTGATGAAATTTAAAATTCGTTAAGCACAACGCGTTTAAAGGTTTTTAACCATTTGCTTACTTAAACGGAAACTTTAAAACACAAAGTAACATTTCGTTTTTTTTGTTATTAAAGACGTTCGTTAACGTGAGATGATGAAATGAAAGGCCCCTTTATTGGGTTTTAATGGTTGAGCGCACAAAGTGTATCATGGCTTACCGTAGGCCTTTTAAGGGGATACACGAACTGGGCGATAATGATATGCACCATTGCGTTTCAACTGGACAGTGCAATGAGCGTGCAACTTGATGAAACACAACAAAACACTTATAAA
>JAMKCH010004623.1:0-86058 GCA_023653785.1 Ophioderma brevispina
AACGAATTTATCGAGGAATCATGCTTGCAATTATGTTACTAAAATTTAAGTGATTTTAGGAGGATAACAGTTTGACAGAAACTGGCTTGGTATTTGAATTAAGCTAGAATCCAAGTAATGGATGTACTATTTGGTTCATTCAGCCTTCCCTCATCACTGTCACATAGGGTCGAGTTAAAAAGTGAGTAAGAAACACTATAGCCCATAGCCGAGGAAGAGCATGGTTGTGGATTGCACACTCCCCCCTCCCAATTTTTTTTTGTCGGATCAAGAGGGCCATGAGGAGGCTTTGGTAGTGCGGTATGTATATCCTGTCTGTGTCAAAATGTTTAACCAAATGTTTAACCTAACGGACTTGTATGATGTATCCAACTATGTCCAATCATTTTTTCATGACTTGGTACAATGGTCCTGGGGTAAGTATCCGATGTGTGGTTGACCTCATGTTGACCTTAGTGACCTCGTGACCTTTGGCCCCATTCACAAACTGCGACGGCAGATGACGACCGCTGTACCACTGGCAATCGGCAACTTTCTTCTGCCAAACAGATCAATATAGGATAGATGTATAACTTGATACCATTAGCTAATTGTATAGATTTTCCTCAAAAGAAAACTTGAAAATTAAAATGAAACCAAACCTATGGCTAAGAGGTTGCATTAATTCGTTTCTGCTAAGGAAGTTGAAACAGATGTATATCAATATAATTAATGTGAAGAAGGAACGATTCTAACATACCTACTTTTCATTCAGTAATCATTTTTATTTAATATCACAACAGTTGAGCTCAGCGGTATTTGTATGAACTCATTGACCCACAGAAAATTTTGATAATATTATGAAATATTGAAAGCATGTAAGACAAGGCTGTTTCATTAATGAACGATACCGGACAAACTTGTGAATAAGGATAAGTGTGTTAACAACATGAGCACAATGGTTGTTGTTTTAGTTGATCTTGGTACTATAAGACAACTATCATGATTCATCTGGATTAGACCAAATATTTAAAATTTGCAAAAATAGCTTAAAAAAGGAATAATATCTCTGTATATCATCATAGTTACTTTTTACAACTAAATAATCGACAGAAAAGGAAGAAAACGGCGGGTTCAAAGATATGACTCGCCATTCAATAGAAATTGTGGGGGGTCCGTTCGGACTACTAATGATAAAAATAATAATAAATAAAAAAAAAATAAAAATAATATCCTATTTTGTACTTATTAGCTTGCTCCTGGCTTTATCATTGTCAGGGATGTTAGGTACCTTCTTGTTCCAGACATGCAAAATTCTGATATTTGATTGATTTTTTCAATTTTCTGATTTAGCAAATCACTGATAGTGCCTTTAACATAGGCCAAGTTTACAAGCTTTTACAGTCCATTAAGCCATAGGATTTTTCTGAACCTATCTGAGTTGAGGCTGATGTCAAAGCTTTTTCACACAAACATTAATTGTACCACATGCACATGATGCTGTGAAAAGAGCTAGGGCTTGTGAATTTCGTATGGCAACTTTTTCCAAAATACACCAACAATTTGGGGGAGTCTATGAAATGGCACTGATTTTTAATCAAAATTGTGGTATATTTCACAAGAATTTTAAGAATATTTTTGTAAAATTCAATCAAATTTAGGGATGTATTTAACAAATTAATTCCATCTGATATGACTGTTTGAAGGCATGTATATTACTAAAACCAAACTGGAGTACCTCCCCCCCCCCGATTAAAAGTATAGTTTGAACAGATGCGTATCATGCATGATTTAACGGTTGAGCCGAATGTATGTATTAACCTAACATGAAATGAACCTAAGAAGTGCTACCACTACTACAGCATTGACAATCTCCCAATTTACCGCGTTGAAATCGTGCCCGATATTCTATGGATGCGTGAGCAATTATGGCGTAATAAAGGTAATGATGCTTGACTCCTGTGCCCTAAGCGACTCGTCATCAATAATGCACATAACACAAGCCAGGACTCCCACACATGCACTTGTAGAAATTTACATCTTTTGGTTTCTCTCAAGCGCTGTGAAGATTTTATTAAGTGTTTCCAAACCATAAATCCTTTGGCTATGTCACATTGAACAAGTTAATTTCAGCATCACTCACACTTGACATACTTTTAAGGTAATTTATGCTCCATTTTGTTTAATCACATGGAACTGAATAAGTAGTCTTATAGGTAACAACATCCTATCACTATTGACATTAAAATAGACTACATACATATCAAGTGCATGAAATACACAAAAGTAAAATAATTCCTCCAATGCTAAAGAACAACCCACTTTAGCCTGCTCCTTCATTTTTATGTTGTGGGACAAGGGGTGCTGGACATTGGTGTGCTCCATGCATGGGCAGCCAAAAAAATCTGAAATTTCTATGTTGCTATTAGTTAAGGCAAACGCTATTCGCCAGACTAGTCTGGCGAATTACCTCGTTGTGAGATGATCTATTTATCCGGACAAACTTTCGTACTGGGACTAGGTAATAGTTAGCTTTACTCTAAAATAGTATTGAAGATACATTTATTTGAAAAAGGCCATGGTTGGATTCGAACCTGTGATACCTGCATTATAAATAGATGCTCTTATCCCACTACCACTAGCGAGGGAGATGTGGGTGGTGATTGATTTTAATCCTACATAAGCTTTTAGGAATAAATGCTAATACGATTGTGCTATGCATATACTAGTTTGTCCGGGAAAGAGATTTCACAACAGTATTCGACGGACTATGTCTGGCGATATTCATGTCCATACTTTCCATGACTTCCATTAGTGAAACAGGTTGTAACCCAGGAAATTCTTAAACAAACACTGTTTATAAGTGTGTAATATGTTATTAAGCAATTTTGTTCAATTTATTACAAAACTACTGGAGCTGGAGAGTCAGAACTGATTTTAATTTTTTGCATGAATACTGCCTTATTAATGATAAAAAAGATGCACTATTTTTGTGCAAAGTTAACAGTTTTTATGGATATCTCAATTGTGGACAAAAATCTCACGCATGTTAATTACTTTTAATCAGAAAATATGACGATAATGGTCTTAATTGCTTCTCAATGAATGGTATGATCAATAATTTGCCCTTTTCTGATATTTCTTGATATGGGGCCTTTGCTAAAAGGTTTTTTCCAGAAGGGAGTAGCCACTCATTTGTATATTAAATCTTTATAACTAGTAATATCTAAGATTTAATCTCAATTCATGGCCCATAGACCAAATTGTTAGAGATTTACTCTAATTATCAAATGAAAACAATGCACCTTGGAAACAGTAGCTTAAACAGCACCATGTTGCAGTATTAAAAACAAACACTAAAGAGCACTCGGAATGTGAAATATAAGTTTTGAACCACAGAGAGAGAAGGAGAGAGAGAGAGGGGGGGGAGAGATTGATTGATTGATTCAGCTTTTTAAAATTAAATTCCAGAATTGAGTTTCTGAATCTGAAATATGTCCAACAAGTGGCCGAGCTGAGATTTGAACCGGGGATTCTTAATTAATTTGCTTCAGATGCAAGCTTGGTAACCACTAGACCATGCCACATTCTCAAAGTTAAATATCATAAAATTATTGGCTTCAAAAGATAACCCTTTTTGAATGTAAACATTATGTAATTAAGACAATTCTAAATATAAAGTTATAATTTAAACAGTATTGTGTGAATGGACCAAAATTTAAAGCACAGTTCCTCAGAAATCCTTAGCACCTCAAATCAGAATATTACAGCAGTAATTTAAATGTTAGATGATTTTTAAATATTAGAATACTGTGAATAATGTATTTAAATGAGTCCAGGTCTAGCCCACATTAGCATTTTAAACAAAAATGTATGATATCACAAGTACGTAATCCTTGAACTTTTCGGGAGCCATCTCAGCATCCACTACTCACCACCTTGCATACCAAATCTAACACGAGCAATGCAGCTTGCAATATGAGTGGAGAAAAGTGTGTGATATCCCTAGGCCCATTATTATGCAGGGGAAGTGTGTTAAGTAGGAGAAGTAATCTTTTAGCACTGCTTTCAAAACTCCAAAAGATATGAGAGAGAGAAAGAGAGAGAGAGATGAAGGGGGAGAGTAAATTGCGAATCCTTGAAATTCCAATGTTAGAGCACTTTTGGCAGAATTATGCTAAAAGTACTGAATGTTAATATGTAAATCTTTGGAAGGAATCATGATAAAATATTGAATAATGCTACGAATTAAAAGTATTTTGTATTTTGCCTCATATGCCCTTGACTCATTACTCAAAATTACACTTGAAATTTTAGGAAATGAACTAAAAACCTGAACAGAACACAGTCCAGGTAATTCTCTAGGCGGCGAAGTTTGGCCAGTTCGAGGGTAAGCATTTCCATAACAAATGAATTGAACTTTTTTGATATAAAGTCACTGCTGTTTTATCAGCATATTAAAAATGTTGTCTTTTGGTGGTAAGCAGCTGTGACCAGGATTTGTTAATGTGTGATTGCATGAAGACGTTGTAGTAGGATAATAAATCCTTTATTAATATACATGTGTGTCCAAAGCCTTAGGAATTTCAACTATGGCCGGCCATCTTAACAAGCCGTATACAAGGGCAAAAGGTTTATGCTATACTATGAAGTCCATAATAATTACATCTATGTTTGCACGCTGACCGAATGCGTGCAGTGATGGTAAACAGACCAGGGACGCTTTTTTATGTTTCCTAATTATAGCTAGAAATGAAGAGTCATTATGGGTAAGAATCAAGGCTTAAATATGAAATTTTAATAATCATGGTAATTACAGTCATTGCGGTTGCGACTACATTGTGTGGATGGAAACAGCCTCGGAAAGGGTTTTGTTTGAGTTTAGCTACAGAATGATTTAAAATTGAAATGCAGAAGGTGGTACGTAATTACAGTTGTAATTTTAGAACTTAAACATGTTAAAGGCTTACTCAGAGTCTTTCGAACTATAATTTTTTTTTTTTTGTGTAATAATTTAAAATATCAACTAAAACTAAAGATGTAACCAACGGCACATTCCAAAGTTTGAGATTAATCAGATTTTTCGTTTTGATGCGTAACATCTATCGTACGTTTACAGTGCCAAGGGTACTGTGTATAACACAAATTCCGATTCCGGAAATTTATGACAAAAACATTTTAAAAAAAAAAACTTCGATTTGAGCTTAGCTATTTCACACAGGGATTAGTATATGACAAGCACTATGTATATTCAAAACCTTGATTTTTGGAAATTGGAGGCGCCCTCCTCTGGAATCTGAGTCAGCCTTTAAAGTGCAAAGTAATGGTAGACAGACAGATGAAGAGGACCTTTAATAAAATATAATGTTTGTAGTTAAGGCAAGGATGATAATACTTTCGTGATCCACATCTCGTCCTCCCGACTTACATACAAAAATTTGAGATTCTTCTAATTCACCATCACCCGAACTGTTTAGCCTTAGTAATATCCATGTGTACCAACTCTTACAAGGCAAATTTGGTCGTATCTTTAAGACTTCGCAATTTTGTATTTTCTCTGTCCGTAATGGAACAGAATTACAGCACAGTGGCCTATTGAACTGTGGGAAACAAGCAATTGTCATAACACAAAACTGCAATCAGGATCAACTCAAATTTTTTTTATGCTTTTTGCGTTTGTATTAATGTTGGAAGTGAATCAAAAAGTTATCTGAATAAAAAATAAAGACACCTCTTTCATGTCTATGATCGTGAATATTCCCACTAGATCACGTGCACACTTACAGATCACCACAGACTGTCCAAATATTAGACATCCATAAATGAATGAAGTCCATTGTGGAGTGGTCCATTGACATTTGTAAAAGCACATACATGATTGTACTTGGAGCTTGTAACATTTTATGTTATTATCTTATTCTTTGTCTGCAATTTATGAGAGAAAATGTTACATGAACAGCAGGGCTCTATATATCCAATTATTCCTGTAACTCTTCATATCACTGGAAACTTTAGCAATAACATAAATTAAAAAAAACACTGTCAGCTCTGATTAACATTGGGGTCAATTTGGGGCCCGGGAACGAATGCTCTGTAAAATGCCGTAACCAATGTATTCTAAAACATACAACTTAATCTTTCATATATAGAGGAGGAGCAAATATCATAGAGGCCTATTTAAGGAGTTCGTTTACCTCCCCTACACTACCGAAAAGGTTTAACACCTTTGGTAGTTAGTATGGACCCTTACTCCCTACATCAATGCTTAGTAGGTAGTACTCTCAAAATGTGGTATCACTTTTCAATAGAGGCCAATTTAAGTTTTTACACAGGGGTCAAATTTTTGAAATGCCCCAATCCGTTGAAATGTACGCCATTTGTCCATCTAATCTAAGGATTCCAAACTTGTATAGTTTGTACCACCTACGCCCATTGGTTTTGGAGTTAATGGTAAAAATGACAACAATGTTAAAAAAGGTCAATCCAATTTTGTACAGGGGGTCAACATTAAAAGTTTAATCTGATTATATTTTAATAATACTGCAAATTATGGCCTGAGGTACGAGGCCTGTCTAAAGTAATAGTTTTTTGATTATGTTAAATGTTTACTTACGGATACAAGGTGTCAAAGAAGGTCAACCCAATTGTATTATGTTGCCCTATGACCCCTATTTTGTTGGCCTACATGGTAACTAGCTTGCAGAGTGTACCAAACTATTTCCTTATTTTGACACATTAACTATATGAGAACAATAATCCATTTTTTACCAAAATTGGAAGCACTTCTGATTTTGCATTGACCCCTGTCAAATAAAATTGACCTTTTTATTACCATTTAGAAGTTAGCCATTTTTTACCTCTATAACTCCCAACTAAATGGTCATAGATGGTACAACTATACATTTTTTGAATCCTTATACACTAGACGGACAATATGCATACCGTTCAACATGATTGGGCATTTTTAAAAATTTGCCCCTGTACAACTTAAATTTGGCCCCATCGAAAAGTGGATACCACATTTGAGGTACTACCTCCCTAGCATTGATGTAGATGGTCCATACTAACTACCGACTGCGTCAACCTTTTCTGTAGTGAGGGGTAAACATTATATGTTTTGACCTGGGGTCCGAGCTCCTCCTCTATATATATAGAATTTATTCAATCTATATCACATTGATTTATGATCAATACTTAGAGAATAAAAGGTGAGAATTTTTGTTTTGGCATCTTAGATGGTGGCATATTGGATGGGCAATACAATATTTTGAGTGTTGATGCCCAGCATGAAAAAATATTGTAAGCCCCTCCTTTATACACCATCTAAGATGGCCACAACAAAAAATCTCATCTTTATTCTCATTCTTATTTAGAATTGGAAATTTTGCTTTTTAAATCGACATATTTATCTGGCAAAATATTGTTATAACAGTTTTTTGGTACTTTTAAATATTGCACCCCTCTTGAAAACAAATGCTTCAACCCAAGGAACCAATGTTATCGCGTGGTGATCGTCACGCGCTAAATTGCATTTGCGAACCAACTCGACCAGCCCACGCAGTCTAAATGTGCCTTTGCACACGGCATAAATTTGACTGTAATAGCTGCATGCACTATCTATTATTACCTACCCAGTAGTGGATGGGCGGAGCTTTGCCTAACCAATCCAATTTCTGTTAACTAGGATAAACCCACAACCTCACCTAAATAAGAATCAACTTTGTTTTCAACAAGATATGCGGTTTAACTATTTCACACTGAAGACTAGGTGTGTTTGTACTCATTTGAATGCATTTTTCGTTCTGCATCTTTTGAAATTTATTTTAAAAATATATATTTTGAACTTTGGGAACGAACCAGAGTTGCTTGCAGGCCTCAGAGGGTCAAATAATCACAGATTGAGCCCTTAAAGGTGCAAACGAAGATTTCACATATCAGGTGTCCCTACAAAATCAAAAGTACTGATTTTTTTGCCCTGAATGTAAAGCTTTCCATCCATCCACAATTACCCCCCTACCCCAGCTGAAAGGTGTAGCGGAAGAAATTTCTTTGGTAGCCAAATTGTGAATTTCTAATTTCGTATAAGAGCAAATACTAAATTCAGCCTGTTTTATATGCAAATCAAAATGACCATTTTTCTCTCTTTTGAGACATTTCTGTAGCCAAATACAAGGTAAGAAATCTAATTTAGTGTCTAATCCATATGAAATTACTATTACTAATATGACACAATATTTGGGTGCCTAAAAATCTCTCGTTGCACCTTTAACTTGATCCCAACCAGCCAACACACCCTAGCCCCAAGTACTGATCTCAATTTTGAACTTCAATATAGCAGAAGATAAAAAGCTCATCAAGAACTAATTACTGAACATCGATGTCTGCTCTAATGGAGTGTCAGAGAGTTTGGAACATTTTGGTTTGAAAAAAAGTAAAACCTGCTTAAGATGAGAGATGGTCAAAGAACTTTGGCGATCATTTCCTCAGAGCATCATGCAGTCCGGAATATTTGACACATTCCTTGATGAATATAACCCATTTGAAGTGTTATATTTGACATAATATTTGATGAATGAACCCATTTGAAGTGTGATATTGGCACTTGAACAAGCCCATACATGGTAGAAGATGACAGATAATAACCCCTTATTTTATTATTATTGAGCTTCAACACCTGAGAGAAAATGTTCTGTAAACAACTGGCCAGCCACTGGAGTAGGTCACTTAATGAGTTGCCAGGTTGAATAATAGGCTAGAATGGATGAATCAAATAGAAAGTGATTTCTTTTACAGATTTCATATTCATCTGAACAAGTTTCCAAATACAGTAAGGATGAACAACCTTTTAGTTCATTTAATGAAAACATCAGCAAAGACACTGAAAAAAGAGTAAATTTTGGGGAACATCCAAAATGTTGGATCATTGCATTTATTATAACAACCTTTTCACCAACAACAACTCATCCAAACAGCTAGCTTATTCCATCAATCAAAATCTCTTTTTTACTGCGATACATTCTAGAAACACCAGCCAGATATATTTACAACTGATATTAGATATGTGACTGCAAAAGTTATCAAGTGATCCGGTGAATGATAGGATACGTGAAGTGTGGAAATGAGCAGTGCATATCCGAATTCAGCTCCTCTGTCACGATGTGCTTGAGTGGCAGGGTTGATGAGCGAGGAGAAAGGGCAGATTCATCCACAGGTTTTCAACTCTTACTGCTGATGGCCAGTTAAAAAGCTAAAGAGTGATCATGTGTGTGGCATTTGGAGATAACCTGTGATAGGAGATTAATTCGCCAGAATTGTTTCCTCAGTTATTCTCTTTGTTCTGAGTTTCTATTCTGGTTTGTTTCTCTAGAGCTATTTTCACCAAAGTTTGATGTAAACTTTTTAGAAAGCAATATTTGTTTTAAAATGAGCTAAATTAGATTGACAAAGCACTCATTTAATGAAATATTTGACTAACATACACACACACACACTCACATGTGCGCACATGATCACACAGAAATATCAATTGCATCAACCCTGATTCAGACTTAGGAATGAACTTAAATAAACCAAACTTAAATATACCAAATTATCGTATACTGATAATAATTCAGTGGCTGCTTAAAATGTCATTCCAATATGATAGAGCCAGGAAATAGCACCATGTACGTGTCTGCACTCATCCAATAGTTTTTCTGTTGATTCAGGCAAGTCAAGTTCGAGTTCACTAGAGGTGATACTATTTTTGCAATTGATGGACAGAAATTTGGCATTTCTATAGCTCTGCTGTTAAATTACAATAATGATCCCGATTCCAATTACAAAATCATGTCTTTTATGACAAATATGCACTTTTAAGCATTGCCATTCGCAGGTATTGTTTACTAGATAATTACCAACACAATTATGCAAAAAAAAAAATTGAAAATTTGGGGCACTGTCATTACTTTTAACTCAATTTAGGGTGAATTTTCACTCCAAGAAAGATTGGTAACTTATAATGGCTCTTTTCAAAATGTGTTCACTCTTTTTACATTAAAAGAGTAATACTTTTTTACCTACCTAAACAGCCCAGTCAAGCATATTCTCTTGAGGACCAATTTTCAATTGAATTGGTTTTGCTTCACTTTTAAAAACAAGAAAAAAAACTCAGTTTAATAAAAAAACATTCACAATGTTTAGCATGTTTGTATTTGGGGTAAAGAACTATTTGGTTAAAAATCCAATAGACAGCTGTTTTAAATTATATCAAAACCACAAATGTATGATCATAATTAGAGTTAACTTAACCTGAATTTGGAATTGTTGCAAAAACATATGTGTGCATTATGTTTCTATATCATAAAACCTCTATGCTATTACCCACATTCTATATTTTTGGTAATGCACGCAATTAAAGCTGTATTGAGAATGAACTGGTTAAGTTTAAAGGTGCAACGAGAGATTTTCAAAAAATAATTAGGTGTCTATAAAAAATTGTGAAAAATCTGATTTAGCACTGGTGTAAAGCTTTCTATCAAAATTTTCTTTAATTTTGTAATTCAGTAGAGAATTCTGAAAAAAAGTTGTTTTCTTTGGTTACTAAAATTTTCTAATTTCGTATTATAGGAGGCCAAATACGAAAATTCAGCCTATGTTTTTCTATGAAATGTAAGCGTATACAAATTCAAACGTTGATGTTTCATTTTAAGTTATTTCTGTAACCAAAACCCCCCCCCCCAGGTTTAAGGGAGTCTATTCAGTGTTAATCTATATGACATCACTTTACATATCACAGAAATAATGGATGATTGAAAAAATCTCTCGTTGCACCTTTAACAACTTCTGGGAATACTAATGGAAACTTCAAAAAAAAAAAAACTGATCAAAAAACTAAAGAATATATTTGAATGTGAAGATTCACTTTCTTATATACTAGAAGTAACTTGGTTAGTAGGTTGCTGTGGGTTTTGCATTTTAAAGGTTTGTTTCTCTTTTTTGGTTGGATTTTCTAAATACCCCATAAAAAGGGCTCTTATATTATTATCCTTTTCAACTCTGGTACATTCGTTTATAGGTTGTAACACATAAACCCAGTGGTGATCAGATTCCTTTCTCAGAAACCACAGATGTAAGACTACGGCTTGGTTTTGGACTCATTTTATTGCAGTTTTCATGCAGCTTCCAAATCTGGTCATGAATATGAATAATTTTAAAATACTTGAGAAAAAAGTGAAAATGTTCTCTGTGTAACTTTAATCTCTGCAGTACTTAGAGAATTAGAGAATTAAAATATATAGAGCTACAAACATGTTTTATTTTATTATGGTATATTAGATAGATATAGTGGATGGGATTAATCAATCCTGTATTACATTGCACAAATATTGTGTGCAAAATACCATATCAACACATTTAAAGGGATAAGCAGTGATTTGATGATCCGAAACATTCAAAAAAATCATCAAAATTCATATTTTGGTATTTTTGCTACTGGCATGGATGTGCTAACATTCCAAGGTTGGCTTGAAATCTGTGTATTAAAGACAAGGCAGTATTTTTTATCTGATTCTGTAATTTATATACATTCATATAAAAATTCTGACTTGAGATGAAAAATGCCTTTCCCTGTGAATATCCCAGATTAATAATTTATAAGGTCACCATGACCTGTACAGTTTGACCTGGTGTAAACCACAACCAGCTGATTTTGAGATGCCATCGCTGTTTGTCTATGCAAAGATGGTATATGACAAATTTCCTCTATTTGGTGATTTTGTTCCTACATTAAAGTAGGTATATGGAATTGTACATGCTAATCTTTGATTTATAAGCTGGAGAAATGCATTTCCATATTTTATTATCTCGCATTATCGCTGCTTATCCCTTTAATATCTACATAGCCAGATTCTTCACTTTGGTGTAGTGTAGTAGGTACTTATTGTGTGACTGTAGAGTATCCACTACCTAGATACCCATACTAAATTTACTGCTTAGGTACTTCAATCTGTCAGTCATATAGTAGGTGGGTCCTTCAAAGTAAACTGCCAGGGGTGTACTCCAGCTACTTCAGAGGTGTTCACCTTTTGTGGCTCAGCATAGTGGATATTGCATGTGTACTGACCTCTTATGCATAGAATACCCATGATGTACCTACCATCAATGTGGAGGGTACACTGTGGCACCAATTACATTTGCATATTTTGGTGCCTCTTAGGACCACATTTAGCTGACTATTTTACTGTGTAGGGATGTTGTTGGTGTGATATAAAACAATATTTTTTACTACTTTGTTACATCAGACAGCCATGTCTCAGCTCTTCAATAACACAGATGACCCAGTAATCTTGTGACACTTGCAAGACAAGGCTATAATTCTTTCTACATCTTTAGGGAATTACTTCATCTCCATGATGTTGACTTTATCCGTTAAAAGAAGGTTATATTTCACTTGTCGTCACCAAAGAGGTGTTAACACCACAGCAAAAGTAGGGGTGATTGAAACCATCCTTGTTAATATGAGATTATGCATCTATAGACATGGTTGTATTATGCTATCCCATTAGATATTCATAACTTGACAAGGTTGGGACACCAAAACGACAGCAAATCGCTTTCTAGTTTGTGTACAGAAAGTTTGAGTTTGACGATGGTGTGAAGTCATCAGGCAGAGCAAGAATGAGATACTTAAGAACTGGAAGTGTTGGAACTCATAAATTGAAAATAGGTAGTCAGTATTGAACCATAGCTGGCATAGATGAGAGATAAGGCAATTAACTGCATCTTTGACTTAGCCTATATTTGAGTGAACTTTCAATGTACAAGGTATGGTCATGTGTGTCTGGAATACAGCTTGTGGGATGCAAACGCAGGGCCCAATTAAGCAGATAAACAATTTGATTTTAGTAGTACTACCTACTGGTACATTAGTTCTTAAAAGGGTGTCAATGCGAGATTTCAAGTCATCCATAGTTTGTGTCATAATAAATGATTCAATATAGATCACACCTCAATGTATTTCTTACATTGTATTTGGCTAATGGTTTTAAAAGAAAACTTAAAATTTCTTAAAAAATAAAAATGTGATTTATTTTGATTTTGCTTATATTTCAATAAAACAGTTGAATTTCTCTATTCTTCAATGCAAAAATGAGACTTTTCATATTTTTTTGGTACCAACGAAATACGTCTCAGCTTAATCCTTTTAGATGGTAATATTTTGATGTAACATCTTTACATCCAGTAAGTATCACTACTAAAGAGCATTTTTGGATTTTTAAGTGCGATTTTATTGAAGATTTTGATATGGTGCCAGTAATGGATACATCTAGACAGTTATTGGGCTTTTTAGCTTTTGTCTCATACCTTTCAATTGAGACAAGCTTCTGATCGTCCCATTAAGTTCTTCTACTTAAGAATAAAATTCTAATTCTGAAAAAGGGCTTTGATTTAATGTAAGTGCTGTATTAGGAACGGGAGCATTTTGGATTTTGTACGTGTCAAATTTATGAAGATCATGCCATTTTGATTATACATATATGCTATCTTCTGAAGCATAGCATTTTTGATTTGTCATTCCAACTAATAACCAGCATTTTTTTACAGTCCGGTAGAATTATAATTGGGTTAAGGTTCTACCTGCCTGAAGAAGCCTTTTTGATTAATTTTGTAAGTGACATTAAGTCTTACTCAGAGATTTCGAAAATTTTTTTTTTGTGTATAATGAAAATAGTCCAACAAAACTAAAGATATTACCTAAACTGCACAATCCGAAATTTGAGATGATCGGAGTTTCCGTTTTGATGCAGTAAACATTTATGTGTAGTATTAACGTCCCATTGATAAACTGGTTTAAATAATACAATTCCGGATCCGAATTTTATAAGAAAGTTGTGATTCTATATGAAGGATTCGATTTAAGCTTAGCCTTTCACACAGTTGATTAGTATATGATAAGCATATTTACATGCAAAAACATGATGTTTTGGAAATTGAGGGCGCCCTCCTCAGGAAAAAAAAATCTCTGAGTCCGGCGGGGGGCCTTTAATATAGAAGAAGCATTTGGATTTAACCATTATGTGCCATCCATACTGAAGAAAACATGATATGTACTTACTTGCCCATTAATGCAATAAAAGATGAAGTATTTTGATTTGCAATGTGTTTTATCTCTACTACCTAATAGAAATTGATGGATTTTAAATTCTAAAACTCAAGCCTACGCTTTCTGATTTGTAAATGTAAATTGCAGATGAATCTAGACTTTGATTTGTTATAACAATTGTAAGTACTATCTACTGAAGATAGCAATTTCATTTTGTAAAGTGCCATTGGTGGAAGATGAAGCATTTTATTGTAAGTGCATCTACTATCTAATGACTGATAGAATTGTGATTGTTAAAAAGGACAGTATTTTTTGGGGGGGGGGTTTAAGTGATTGTAAGTGCTGTGACTGAGATAGATCTTCATTTGTATAAGTGATTTTTTTTAAATGAAGATGAAGCATTGTCATTTTGTATCTGTATTAGTACTAATCTAATACAGATAGCAATTGATTTGTTAAGTGTCCATTTGAGGGTGACACAACTTCTGGGGAGACCATTTCAATAATTGTAAATGTGCTGAGGTTAAAACCAGCAGCTGGCATAGCCTATATTATTGTGTTGGTATGGTATGTAAATCTATACATTTTAAAGTAGGATAAAAAAATAAAATGTTAACAATAACGCCATATTTGTTGTCAGCCCGGCTCTTGGTCAACTTCAATTAAAGTTTTACCTTGGAGTATTTAATAACCACTTTCAAGAAATTTAAACTATGTGAAATGATATATGTGAAGGCTATGTACGACCAAATTACAGATGGTCAGCCACACTTAAAGGTGCATGTTCGATAGTCTTAGGGATGCCCCTGATTTACCCGGAGTTAGTATCGATTTTGATATCAGATGAAAGGCCGTATTTTTCTCATTGTCGTCCTGAAATTTGAGCCCTCAAAGTCCATTTCATTCCCAAGATTTAAGAAAACCCGCCGTTTTCGTGGTTAACCATCAATATTCCACAGTATTGCATATGGCCTTTGCAAATGCATTATTGCGTCTACCATTCACAACTGCAAGTTTGTTTCCCACGGTCCTTGATGGGGTGTATGTTCAAGTGACAAGGCTCTCATATCAAGTTAAGAACACACTCTTCATTAATCGGAACAACACCTTTAATGCCAAGTGAACAGATGAAGTGGTACTTTTCCAAAAGCCTTCAAAAGTGAGCAAAAATTAGCTTTGAGGATCAGTCTAACCTTAACTTGGTCCCTATGGACATATCCAAGATGGTGTAACCATTCATAGCATTACACTGTGAGTGTAAGAGCTGCACATTCCTTCCTTTTGCCCCAAAAATGTCAAAATTATCTCATTTTTTTTATTTTTCAGAATTAGCGATTGAAATGCTAGTCTTGGTCAAGACGCCTCGCATTTTTATCCCCCAACCGCGTGCGCGCCGACGGCGCGTGTCGATCGCCGAAGGCCATTAGGCCGAGCCGAGGGACGCCTCGCATTTTTATCCACCAACCGCGTGCACGCCGAGGCGTCGTGTCGATCTCCGAAGGCGTGAGCCAGCGGAGCGAGGCCATCTTTGCTCAAATTGGTATTTCCTGTGCAGCATTAATGTGTCAATCAAAGTAATGTCGTCATCGCAAGCACCGCCCAATTTCAACGATGACAACGTTTTCAGACACTTGCCAATATCGATGACGTCACGCCTCAAAATTACCATATCGTTTTTTGCACGCCTAATTAGCATAGGATTCTAAAATAGTTTACTCGACGAAGTGCTTGACGCCTCGGGCGAGGGCGAGGGAGTCCGTACGGTATGTGAGATGGCAGATGGGTCTATTGTAGCCCAGCTCTGTCGAAATAAGTCCCCAGGAAAAGTTATTCCCACCGTCCCTGCACAAACAACTGAACTGAGGACGAACGAGGGCATCGTCAGTCATTTTATCAAATATTCGTAATGCAGTGACCAGTCACAATTGCCATCACAGACATGACAAGTGATTGAACATTAATTAAAAGATGAATCTGAAACGAGTATAATAATGCACGACAAAATGTGAGTGTGGCGAACATCCCGAAATTCAAGCCAGAAAATGAAGTCTTAGTTCACAAATTCAAGCCGAGAATTTAGGGGACGCACACTCCTACTCTAGACAAGAACTTACCTTGGGAACTTTCCAGGACAAATTGACAAGGCACCTCCAACATACTGCACAAATTAGGCGAAAACTTTGGCAGAACCATGGCTGAACGATGCAATGAATCTACGTGTACTGTACAAACATCGGTTCCTAAAATGGACTGAAATTCACATTTATGGTAAACCGTATCACATCAGTACACGAGCCGTAGCTTCAAATACGCTCATAGTGTCATACCTCAACACATACACGTAGTTGAAGTAGCTACGAGTAATCCTACACCGGGATCCTACACAGTGACAAAACGAATGCAGGGCCGTTTTCACATCAGCAAGAGCATGTTCGCCATTTTACATTACCAGCTAGCGGTATCAGGGATCCTCGTTGTTAAGGCTGTATTAGTTGTGTTTTGACCTCCGTCTACCAAAAACCCAATAATGAATGGTTATTGGATCATTCCAAATAACTAGTATTCTGGGAAACATTTTAACGAACCATGAAATCATCTTGGACCAATCAACGACTGCTAGGTTCGGAAGAAATATCCCGAAAATCAATGGTAACAAAGAAAAGGAAATATTTGCGAAAAGGTCTTGATTACGACAGGCCTTTGAGCGTCCCGATAGGGGCGGGCTCACACAAATTGAATAACATATCAAAGCCTGATAAAAGGTAGCAAATGCATTTATGAGTCTCAAAACAAGCCAGTCTTAGGTCAGTACTGACTTAGGTGGTATGTAGCCTATACAGAATTATACTGTTAAAAATCTAATGGCATTTTGTTACCCTCCTTGATGAATTCGTATTATTAGTATCCTACTTGAGGAAAAAACACTAACATTTCAAACAATTGATCAAAACTTCAGACCCCAAAGCATAATTATATCTACCCTAATAGCTTGTGGAATTCTCAAGAGAATCAAGGTTTTTGAACAAGCTGATCAGTAATTACACAGTGCGTAATCGATGCATGGTCATTATGGCCGGCATTATGGAAGCAATCTCAAAAAACAACTGACTTATGTTTTAAAACCTTACACAGAAACTACCAGGGTGGAATTGGTTCATTTCCTTGATGGAAATTATCAACTTAAATTTGATAAAATTCTGACACTGCCAAAGATGTAGATGGAATGCGCTTTACATTGGCTAAAACAGTAAAAATGGTTTAATTATTTGGGCTTGCACTGTGTATGCAATCATCATGCCAACGTTAGACACATGCCGACCACATGTCGCCAATATTAGCTTATAAGACGTTTCTTGAAACAATGAAATGATTGATTATTGACTTAATAACTTATTAAGTTAAAGGTCAATTGACTAATGTATGAATAATATTATTTTGACTGGGACATGGTATCAGTCCTACAGTTGTAGTTGTTGAATTAGTATTGATTATGGTAAAGTGCAAGAGAAAACAAGCCACAAATAAGCACTTTGGAAGCAATTTAGCAATTATAGTCTTGATTTTTTTTTATTTGTGTCATTTCATCCATATTGTAGGAGGTATGGTTTTATTTGGAGGGGATGTGTGATACCGAAATTTAAAAAGCTGAAGATATAGTGGAGTAGATACATTATTATTCTGTTATTGCAGATAAATGCTTTGAAATTTGGTAAAATTAATTTAAAATAAATTTGAAATTCACGATCCCATTTTGAGTTAAAGGTGCAACGAGAGATTTAAAATAACAGGTGTCCCAAAAAATGTGAAAATGCTGATTTTGGCACTGGTGTAAAGCTTTAGATCAAAAATATCCCCATCTGTAAGGATTAAGCTGAGAACTGTTTCTTTGGTACAAAAAATGTGAAATTTCTAATTTCGTATAGGAGCAAATACAAAATTCAGCCTATGATTTCTATTGAAATATAAAAATACAAATCACCTTTTGTTTTCATTTTAAGTTATTTCTGTAGCCAAATAAAATGTATGGAATCGATTGAGTGTCTAATCTATATGAAATCACTACATATCACAGAAAATATGGAGGACTTGAAATCTCTCGTTGCACCTTTAATTCAGTAAATGTTATGTTTGATGATCATCATAGTTGTCCTGATTATGTGCCGGAGGTGCAAACATTTCCAAGTTTAAGTGAACTTTTCAACAAAATGCTAAGCTCTAATATGTAGAAATATTACTTCATAAATATTCATATCTACTGTTTCCCCAAATTCCTCAATCTCAAGAAGTTCATTATTCAATTTTGAGTTGTAAATTTGAAATTCATGATCCCCTTTTGAGTTAATTCAGTAAATGTTATTCTCCCTTAGTATTGAAATCAGGTGCCAGTATGGTGTTCTATAGCATTCTATGGATGGGTTGTTGCCTGGTAGATTAAATCCCCTTGAAAGAACCTGTCTACAAAAACCTACAGCGATGTATAAAGAAAATGCAGAAGCACGTCCATTTGCAGGCTACATATCCAATTTAGAGTAAATGTGACATTTTACTCTCTCTCCGTGTTATGATTGTAGGCGTAAACTTTGTCTGATGTTTGTAAAACAACTTTATTCAATTAGTATGCGCAACCAGTAGTGTTGTCTGTGCATTCAATAAGTAGGTTGTGGCAATTGTGTAGTTGAGTCTTATTGAATAACGATTTTTGTTCAGCTGTCAGAAATGGTTAGGGAAGAATTGTGTAGATTTTACATTTCTAGTTTGGGAAATTCATTTGATCACAAGAGGTGAATTAAGTTACACAACTTCCCAAATTACCCTATTTGTTTTGTGTTGTTTTTCATGCGTGTAATACTTTTGTGATGTGTCACATCAAAAGCATAATTGTTGGCTATAACAAAAACATCAGTTTCCTTATAGCTGTCAGAACAGGTGGTGATCAGTACAACAGGTGCATGCTACTTGTCCAAATAATTGTATCATTATAGTAGATTTCAAATTAATTGAGACTTCTTGCATGTTTCTATGGGGGTGATATTAATATGAGGTTCATCCCTTTGTGCATTCTTGGCGACAAGTCCTTTGTTGCCATTACAAAACATATTGTTCCATTGTACAAGTTACTGTACAGAATCGCTACTTACTGGAAACTGGTATATTCAGTTCTACAATGGTTGGTTAATGGTAGAACTTCGGCCATGGTGGCTAGAAATCCACTTTGTGCTAATCTTTTATACAAGGTTGGCCCATTTTGATGGCACATAAAAAAGTTGTGTTATGTGTGCATTCATATAATAATGCATTAATTCTTCTCCACTGTTTGATAAGGAATGATATTTTGCAGTGTCAAAGTAATTTAGGTTCAAATAACAATGTTAATGAAATAATTGGCTGGTGTTTTCATCCTGATACTACAAATTTAAACTCCAAGGCTATCTAGGTGTGAATAATGTATTTTAGGTCAACATTTAATTACGAGCTACATACTATACTTGTAAATGATTCCATAAACTTTTTTTACCCAGTGGCCATCAAAATAATTCCTCTTACCTCTCACGGTGAATGGACAGACCTAAACGTTTAATGGGTCTTGCTTATTTTGAAATCTACTATAGATGTTGTTAATGTCGCTGTTATTTGCAAAGTGTTTATAGTAGATTCAAAATAAGTGAGCCCTACATTAAAAGATCATGGATTTTTAGCATGTTTATTCATATCTTTTTCAATAAAAATAAAATATTTTACTTCTCCTCGCCCTCCATTGTTTACAGAATATCCAGACGATAACATGAATTTTTTGCATGATGCTTACAACTCGGGAACTTCTGGGGGCGTTGCTCTCTCAGTCCTAATTTGGCACTGCCCTTTGACCACTATCCTTTAGGGTTTTTTGAGATGAAGTCACCACTGAAGAACATGGTGGGGGGGGGGGTGGGGAACCTAGGAAACCTCCTTCCTGGGAACTTTCACCATTTGGAGGGAAATCTTGTTGACTGTTCAGATCAAGAAATATACAAAAAAAAATTGGTGGGAAATCTTTGGTAAATGTGACAATCTTCCCAGATATGCATTTTTGCTGCCCTTCAAGCTGACTTCTAAGTGTGGTTATTGGATATCGTAAAGCATAATTTAGATAATGTTTGAAAGATCACACTACTTTTCTTATGACTTATCACACAATCCAATGCATCTTTGATATAGCCTTGGCTGAACACATTTGTGTTATTGCCAACTTTGAGTGTCATGCTTATTGACAAATGTGTTTTCAGCGTAAATTAATAATTATTATTGATTCCGTGGATATTAATGGATGGATGAAATGAACTATTTATTTAATGGCAAATGAACCATGATATGGAATTGAAACAAAAGTTGACTCTGAATGAGAAGTAATATTTTGGAATGCAGTTATAAAAATAGTTATCAATAATATTCTTATAAAGCACATAAACTTTTTGGGTGAGTGAAATATTGTAACAAAACAGACTGTTGGCATCATTTGGAGTGATTGTCATGATAACAAATCCAGTTACATCACTACTTATGGGCATATAGGTATCACTTACGGAGGGCCGATCTGAAAATTGCTTTTTATTGGGGTTCAAAAAGCTAAATAAGTTTTTCTATTTTGAAAGCAGTGCACAGGAAAGTTAAAAAATAAAATATGTCTGGCATATTGGAACCATTCAACCATTGATGTTGTGAATAGTGCTCTACCATTTAAAGGCTGACTCAGAGATTTCGAAATATAATTATTTTGAGTAGACTTTAAAATAGTCATCTAGAACTAAAGAAAGGCCCTAAAATGTTAAATTCCAAAGTTAGAGATAATCGGATTTTCTGTTTTCATGAAGGAAACATTAGCACAATATAACCAGTGCCATATAGGATACGTGTATAACAAAAATCGGATCTGGAATTTTATAAACCAAAGTGTTTTTTCTATTGGAGGACTTCATGTGCGCATGATATTTCACACAAGATTAGTATAGGACAACGCATTATGTACATGCAAAAAACATGATTTGTTGAAAACTAAGTGGGCCATCCTCAAAAACTCTCTGAGTCGGCCTTTAAGTTGGGATTGGAAAGGTAGAATGTTAGTTAATATTATAATACAAAGGCAAAGAAACATAAAACCTAATACATGTACACAATAAATCAATGGATCATTCTTAGTACAACAAATGGTAAAAAAAATGTCACCGAAAAATAGTTTTAGGTCGCCAGATGTAAGTGGAACTTTGACCTTATGGCAGCTTTATGGGAAAAATGAAAAGAATTTAGACAAAATTACACTATTGGACAAAGCCAATAAAACAGAAAAGCTTGATGAAAGTATTTAAATGATTAATATTGTGAGAAATGATTCCAAAACATCCAAACAGTGTCTATGCTCTCTTATTCAGCAATCAGTTGGGCATTCCCCTGCCTTCACAAAGCACTGGATTGGGGGATTATTTTAAATCCATAAGCAGGGGTTCTCGAAATACTCCATGTGCCCCACGCTAATGCAGAGCATGGTGTGAATAACTAAAGTTACATTTTGCGGGGCACTTGATACGTAACCAAAAAAAAGACAGACATACTAGGACCAGATTTTCTGGTTCTCGAGATATTATATTTACCACTACAAATATGATTATTTGGTGGTTAGTTAGATTAACCAGAGGATTGTTGTGCACATATCATGTACTTGCAGTGTTTACCTCAGATGTGTGTCACATCTGTATGAGCTCGCTAAACACAGAGAACCAATATTTGATGTACTCGGTGTAGGTGGCTGGTACCAGGCACGAACGGAAGTAATAATCACACTCTGACTGGCAGGATGTATTCCGTTCAGTCTAGTATGTCTTGGATTGCTGTATGATCAGTTGGTATAGAGGAAGAAATCAAAGAATCGGATTACGGTTTCGATTAGAGCTGTAAGATGTTGGCGAGAACTTAGCAGGTTTTGCTGGAGGTGACCAGTGTACATTGTGTCTCAAGAAAAACAATGTTTGTGTCCATCATAGAGATAATGTGATCCTGTCATTTATTTTGCAAATGGGCTTGCCACACTTGTATCAACTGACACCTTATTTTTGAACACACTCTATATATAGTACAACATACAGACTCAGTAGTTCAGCTTGAATCTAGTCATGCTACATATATTCTCAATCTAGTTACATTTTCTGTAACCTCTTTGTCTTTTACGGTGTTATAATAACACATGTAAATGAATTCAACTAATAATAGGTTCCTTTTCAACTATTCAAATTTTGATATTACATGTATTTCTAATTTTATTATTTCTTGTTACATGCTAGTACATCCATGAACACACTGACATGAAAGTGACAGGAGGATATTTTTTTGAGGATACAAATTTCTCTCGAATTTCACTGGATTGGTTGTAAACCACCTACCGAGAACGTTTGGAAGGTTTGTTGGACTAACAAGTAAAAAAGAAAAATGCAAACCATGGTTTGAACTTGCCTGCAATCGTAATCGTTCCCAAAAGAAAACCATGCTTTGAATTTCTGTCGTGCACAACAGAAAATACTAAATCATCATCTTATTACATAAAGATGGCATATTCAGCATATTCACTTCAGGTGTGATCCAATACCATTGGTAAGCATTCCAAATATGCAAAAAAAATGGGGTTCAACAAAAATTGGGGTGCTTTCTGGAAATGTCCTCATGTCTCTTTAACATCAAGAGATAGAGAAATTAAAATTCTAATTCCTACAGCTACAGTTGTCAGAAGATATTTCTCACAATATAATACTTGCTATTTTGAGTAAAATCAGATGCTCAAAATGAGAGTCAAAACAACAAATTAAAAAAAGAAGACATAAATATTAAATGAAAAACAGAAAAAAATATTATGACACTCAGTGCTGACAAATCAGTTCTAAATACATATGTATAGATTGTTGAACTGACTCTGTCCCCACTAGGCTGCGTTGATTAGCATTATGTTGACAGACTTGTGGACATGAAACACATACAACATCATGAATTGAACTTTCCTTGCTGTAAAACGTGGTATGTGTAAAGGTCCTTACTGAAGTTGATTGATCTTGAGATTCTTAAACTAAAATGGGAACCATCTAAAATGCTGCTGACCCACATCTAATATTGAGGTGGTATGTACTATTTGAGTATGATTTTAACAGCCAAAAATATAATCAGTAATATAAAAATATTTTCTTTTTTTTTGTGTCAATTTTTCTGTGAATATCTTCATGGGAACAGACGACAAGACAACAAAAATTGAGTTGTCCCATTTGTATGCTACAATTTCTAAACTCTGCATACATTAATACAGATAGTAACCAAAAGATACTGGTTACATTCATCGATTTATATATTTGAAGAGTCATTGAGTTTGGAATACAATAACTGTATCAAGAAACTGTCAAGTGACTTTCCATTTACACTTGGTTTTGAAAAATGAACTGGACTATTTTATTGGTGTGTGTAGTTGGTTCCAGAGGCTCTAGGGGCAAAGAGGTACCAACTTGACAAAAAAAGGGGAGAGAAAAACTGTACCTGTCAAGTTCTGCTGTTTGGGAATTATACTTTCTAAAGATTCCTGTTTTCCTCACTTGTGTTTAACTCTAGCTATTACAATTTAATAGAAGGACAAGAGGGATGAATCTTTAGAAGTGACAAATCTACCCTCAGAAATCCACTATATTCTACTTTACTCATAGTTTAATCTAATAATCAAATTTAAATATCAAGAAAGAGGTTCAAATTTTTAAATAGTACCATCTGGGATCTAGCACTATGCCTCATTCCTTTTTCTCTCTGCAGTGATGTAAATAATTAATCACACCATTTAATCATGGCCACGGTTCAAATTGCTGGCATAATTGCAGGCAAAAAAGTCAGTAAGCTGTGACATTACTGAGGAAGAGAAATAGAGCTCATTTCTTTTTTCACAATCTAACTCTAAATAATCCAATCATGTTGCCTTCTATGCAGTTGGGATTTTAGCATTAATAGAATGTTTTTTATGCTACATGTTTTGAATAACCTTTAAGAGGGTCTAAATTTTCAAAAATTTGATGTCATGACTGCCACAGAAGTAAAGCATGCATTGAACAATAGGAAAAATGTGCAGGTTTTTAAGACCATAGCAAAATCCTTATCCTCTGACTTAGCCAACAAAGAGTGAACTTATAAAAGGTTTGTGCACTTAATTTAGATCTTTTTTAAGTAAACATTTTTTTGGTGGCGGACTTTGCAGCCAAAAGTTCTCTTTTTTCTTGATCAGTTTGAACAAAAAGGTTATAAATCTTTGAAAACCTTTTAACAAAGAAATTGCTGTTAAAATGTCTTTATTTTCTTAAAACACCTAGGAGAGCCAGGAAGCTGAGACAAACTTTCTTTTTTTCCTTTGCCTTGATACTTCAAAAGGTTAAGATTTTTATACAATCGACAACTGCCTATAAAAATGCCATCTTGAGAATCAGAGGTCTAAAATTTTGAAATTATGCTTTACTAAGAATATTCAAAGATTAAAAAAGATGCTAAAATAAATAAAGTACATTTAACCCCCTGAGGTCTATCACATTTCTTACAACATTTCTGATTGGTCCATTACTTGATGTAACATTATGTAACCTCTGAGAAAACTATCCAAAATAGACATGTGTATGTACCTTAAAGCCTTTCTATCCATGTGTCTGATTGGCTAAGTACACTATATAAACCTATGAACAGCCAATCAAATTCACCAGTAGTAACTGGGGCATTAAAGAGACATAAGGACATTTCCAGAAAGAAGCGCACCCATTTTTTTTTAAACTCTGGTTTTTTTGCATATTTGGAATGCTTACAATGTATTAGACCGCATCTGAAGCGAATAAGCCGAATATGCTATCTTTATGTAATAAGATGATGACTTAGTATTTTCTGTCGTGCATGGCAGAAAAAGCACTGTTTTCTATAGGGACGATTACGATAGCGAGCAAGTTCAAAACAAAGTTTGCGGTTTTCTTTTGTACTTGCTTGCCCAATACACTTTCAAAACGTTCTCGGTAGGTGGTCTACAACAAATCAAGTACAATTTATGAGAAATCCGTATTCTCAAAAAAAAATCTCCTGTCACCTTTAAGTGTCTGACAGAATTCTTCCCAGAATCATTAAAGGGGGCATTTCGTGTCCACAGCCTCGTCCCCCCGACCTACCTAATAAACTCCCTAACAGTATCCGCTTAGCTCAGTCAGCAACTATTTTAAAGTCACGTCTGAAGACATTCCTATTTACACAACATTTTCGCTCCTGATATGTATCTTGTTTCTGATGCAGTCCAATCACCATCTGTGATTTTTGTTTCCTTTCTTTTTCTTATTCTCTACCTTCATCCAATCCGGTTGCCTAGGATAGTTGTTTTCATCCATTAGGTAGGGGTTAGAGCATGAATCAGGAAGATCCGACTTAACCGATGTGGTCGCTTGTGGGGGCGGTAGGTAATTACACACAGATCCTCAAGTGACGATTCAGGTGTATCCCCATATGTTCTTAGTATGGGAGGCAACTGGGTTGTCTTTCTCTTCTATCTGTTGGTCACAATATATATGTTCGAATTTCTACTTAAATTTAAAGTTATTTTGAAATTGTGTATAATTGATGTATATCATTGTTGTTTTAACATTAGAATTTTATCTATTTTTGTTTTTGTCGTATTAATATTTTTTATATTGCTCCATTCTATGTAAAGCGCCTAGAGGCCTCTGCATTAGGCGCTATATCAAGACTGTTATTATTATTATTATTATTATTACCTCAAAAAAGTTGAGATTTTTATATCATCTGAACAGTTAGTCTTAGTAATCCACGTGTACCTAATCTTACGTGCAAATTCGCTCTTATCTGTAAGAAATTCGCAATTTTGTATTTTCTGTCCGTAAACGGACAAATTACAGCACGGTGGTCTATGGGACCGTGGAAAAAAGCAATTGCTCATAACACAAAACCGCAAGATCGGGATCAGCTCAAACTTTGTGAATAAGCTTTTCTCATGGATATCTATTGAACAATGAATAAAACAGAAGGTGCTGGAATCACGAAATGCACCTTTAATGTAGTGTGTTTACAACCAGTATTCACAAGCATACAGGCAGTTAACAAACAAGATCCATTGCTCTCATTCAGCATATCACATATTTTCAGTCAGGCTGATGTATTTCTTGCCACGGGTATGAAAATATGTTTTCTTTGGCCACCGAAAGATGCTTTTGTGTAGTAGCTTGAGGTTAACAGCATTTAAGTGAAACTCAAAATAGCATCAACCGAGTATATATGATCAAAATAGCTTATCTTGGAATATACGTCACACACATGTGCAAAAAAAGAACAACTCGCTGGTCTAAAAATAGGAATAGTATTTATGTTTAGCCAACATCTGAAATTTTTGAGGAGATATAAATAAAGTACCTAAAAATCTGGCCCTATGTAGAATATCAGAAGAAAGAATATTTCCTAAATGGGCTTTAATTTATGCTACTTGTGATTTCTGTGTTATCCCAGTATCCAAGGCAAATGGTATTGCCTACTATACTTGAATCAAGTCTTGAATACTTACATCCTGGCAAAAGTATATGGTGGCTCATGCACAAAATATGTATTTAAAGAGACACTGGCACATTTGAAAAATAGTCCACCCTCTAGATTTTTTCAAAATTAATATTTTTGCATGGTCATAAAGCTTGTACATACGTTAGCCCTCATCTGAAATTATTAAGCCCAAATCAGCGCGCTTATGGGTAAACAGAACAATTTTATAATTAATGGCTCCTGCGACATTAATTCAGCAGATGATGAAGAAATGGCGTTTAACACAAGAAAACACATCAGAGTTGATTCCCATGGCATACACCTTGTTTGATCGGTCTGTGACCTTTGTGGTATTAATATCAATGAGTACGAGTCTATGATATTCGTGTAATAGATACATTTGTTGATTAAAGTTATGGCAAACTTAAACGTTAGCCTACAAATTACTTGGATGTCTTTAGCCTCATGAAAATGCCCCCATATGTTTTGGGTGTGTTATTTTTATGTGTAAAATATATCTCTATTCTTCCAATGGCCTAGACTATCATTTGCAAAAAAATTGAAGAAATTTCATTTTTCTGAAAATGTACTTGTACCGCTTTAACTAGTAGTGGTGATTATGGTCTCCATAAAATTTGTTAAAGTAATAAGTTGGGTGTAGTTAAGGAGGAGTCATTATTTATTCCATGGGAATTGAAGGGGGAAGAGGGAACATAAACATTTTCAACAGGGGGAATATGAATTTTTAAATGGAGACATTTCACACAATCAGGGGGAATGCAAGAATTTTGATGGAAGCAAAGAAGAAATGTTAAATTTTCTCTGAAAAAAAGTTGAAATTCTCCATTCCCTCCGGCATAAATAATGACTGTTCCCTTATTGTTTGGATTATATCTAAATGATAGCTACCATAAAAGTACCGTGCAAATTGACTAAGGCATATGTTTCAATATTCACATGCCCTGCTATCTTCAGAAGATAGCTTCCCTGATTCCTTCCAATGTTTGCCAGTTGACATCTTTTAAAGTTGTTTTATTACATAGATGACAGCATCACTAATGATCTCTATCCCAAAGGATATGTAATTAACAGCATATTCATATGATGATTGATGTCTATAAATAAAAGTACAATATCTTCCTGATGGTCATGCAATGAACATTTCAGTATTTTTTCATATGTTTTGAAATCTTATGTCACCTTTTATCATATGCCCCATATTTAAAAGACCAGATCCCTCATCTAGAACTATCGTGGGAATTTTTCACAAGGTTTTAATTTTTCAGCTTTTTACAGCTAACTTCAGAATTGTATATATTAATAGGCCTGTGCAAAAATATTTGACACATAGGTTTAATGGTTTCATTCGGTAGATTTTGACCACCAACTATGCTCCAAGAGCAAGTCTCCCTCACTAATTGCAAAGAGCAGCTATTGGTTTTTCTATCCTTTTTATAACTTAGAATTTTTCCTTCTAACTTGAAAAAATAATGAAAATTTTATATTAAAAGCTATTAAAAGAAGCAGGAGTGAGATTAAAACCCCAGACCACTGTATCATGGTGTCAGCTACCTAACCACAAGACCAGCAAGGATTGGTGGGCCAGATTTGCAATTCTAATCCTTGGTAACAGTTACAGAATAAGTCAATACTGCTGTTGTGATCAGCACTCAATAGACCAGTTAACAGCAATGTTTGTAAACATGTTAGGGCCTGGTTATCTTGAAATAGGTCGGCCTGACTGTTACACACTGGGCAATTGTATCTGTTAGAGTTTTAATACTATGGGCCATAACGATTGGCAGGCATGGATTGGCAGTCAACAAAAGAAAGTGACGTAGGATGTTAACTGGTCTATAGAATGAATAGCTCCACTCTGGAACAGTTGTCACAACCCATTTTTTCTCTCCTCACTTTCCTCCCTCTCTCTCTCTCTTCTCTCTCTCCTCTTTTTTCACTCTCTCTCTCTCCCTTCTCTCTCCCTTCTCTCTCCTCTCTCCTCTCTTGTCCCTTCTCTTCTCGCTAATCAAATTTTAGCTCTCAATATCAAAACGGATTGAAATATTGGCATAAAACTTTACAGATGGGGGTATTGGAGTCAAAGCTCATTTGATCATGATGAAAAATGTTTATAATTCAATTGGGTCATCCCCTTTAAACACAGGGAACAAGAAACAGGTGATACACGCTATCTGCAATTCTCCTTATTATATTAACATATTCTGTTATCTTCAGTAGATAGCATTTTATACTGTAATCTGATCTCATATTTTTCAGCAAGGCTTTATCATTAGAATAGAAATGAACTCTGTCCCTAAGGATGATGATGTAACATGGTATCACAAGATCAAATCAGGAAACATAAATCTTGTGTTAGTCTACTGAGCTTAAACAACTCATGCTGCCATGAATAATGATGAGTTATGTGAGCATTGAGATGGGTGCAATATATCTAAACCCTGGGACTTTGGTTACCTGTTACCTGGAACAGTATAGTTGGATGGCCTTTTGAGTGATTCCAGAGATATCGTCATTTGAGAAAAACAAGGATTTACAGGCTTATGCGAGCTTGTCATAAAGCCCACATGAGTGGTATGGATTGGATATAGATGTTGTTATATCAAGAGGGATAGGAAAAGACTTTTGAACTTGCTGAGAAAATATTTCAAGGTATGACTGCTCTTGACATTTGCAATCTAAATGTAATTTGTTTTTCGTCTATTCCTCAATATCCTCAGAAAGTTTATATGATAGCATAGAGATTGTACGTTTGTTATAGCTGGGAAGACAACTTCACATTGTGTGTGTGGTTTTATGATCGATGACCTGACTCCATAAATTCTTTTAAACAATAGTCCCTGTAAGGTTTTCTTTTGTCCTTAGGAGTTTCCCATTGTGTTTATTCCATCATAACAATGGCCAATCCTTTTATGAACTTGGAAGTATAAAGGCCAAAAAAAGAAAAAAGTTTGTCTCTGCTTAACTTAGCTTGTCTTAGCTTTTAAAATTGGATTTAGCTCATAGCTCTATGTGGCGAGGGCGATTTTTACACTTTTTTTTTTACGTTTTGAATTGAAGTTTTTTTTTTAATTTAGGCGATACTCAGTACTTTTCTTGACACAAATTGTGTCTCAAAATTTGGGACAAATAAAAAATAAAGTGGAACTATATGGACTCTATAGTGTTTTCTTCATTGTGTGAAGTTTGTTTTATGCCTTGAAAGCAGAAGAGGAGTACATTGGAGTGGCACATATTGTATATTCCAAAAACACCATGGCACAAATTTTTAAAAAAAATATCGCATAGGTCATAGCTTGTTTTGTAAAAAAAAAATAAAGAAAAGACACAGCACATAGCTTTTTAGCCAAAAGAAGCTGAGACAAAGTTCTTTTTTTCTTGGCCTAAAAAAACTTGCGTGTTTGTGTGTGTGTGTTTGTGAATGTTTGCGTACATGCGCACGTCTGTATATCTTTGTACTAGAAACAATCATTAAATAACTTTACCATCAAATAACTGACTTTCATCAATTTTTTTGCAGGATGGTATAGAGTTCAAATTAGAAGGCATTGTAGTCAGCATTATTTTTCTAGAACAACTTTCTGAAACATATTTGCATCCCACACTCGCATATTCTGTGAATATATTGCCTATAAAATAAAAGCTGAAAACTAAAGTCCTTTTGAAGGCAAAATGTTGACTTCAGCTTCATTTGTAATTTAGCTTGGCTTATTCATTCAGATTCTGTGACTTCTTTGAACCAAAACAAGCAAAACATTCATCGAGCCTTGTACTAGACAAGCAGTCACAATTAAAGCTATAGCTCACTGGAAATAATTACCTCTTATCTGTGTCAATAAATCCCTTCAAAATGAGGGTAACACTCTTAAGGGTCATTGATCACAATCTATTTTTGCACAAATCTTTTAACTGGATTGGAACCCAAGGAAGCCAATCCAATTATTAACAAGGTGTCAGTAAAATCTAGGTAACATTGTGAATGAATGTTATGTAAGCTCTTACACACACTTTGAACATTGGCATTAGGGGCTTTAGGGGAAACAAGATCATGCAGAGCTTTGGGAAATTTCACTCCTAGAAAAAGGCTTAATATGGCTTGTGTATCATTTCGGGTTGGGGCAAAATTGATTCTGTCAGTGGAATCTTAAGAAATATGAATGATATAAAACAGGCAAAGTTGGTCATGAGTACAATAAGATTATTTTATGGGACAAGTACTTTGAAGTGGTAACTCTGCATGTGCAAGACGTATTTAGTAGCTGGCGTTATTGCTATGTGATATACATCAAAGTGCTGCTATAAATTTCAAAGCCGGAGAATTTCTTACACTTGATCCTGCTGATTTGATTAGCTATCCGGGACTTTTCATCGCAAGAAATCCGACTCCGAAACTCGCATCATATGACACACCTCGTTGAACAGCTCGCACACTGATATCCATGGTGTTGAGAATGCGGTGTCTCTAAGGATAGTATTGGTTGCCATGGAAAATAGAATAAAAGAGTTTTATAGCTTCTTTGTTAGAATTTTATTAGTGGCAGTTATGTACAAGAGATGCATAATATAGTGTTCAGTATGTATGGCATTTGCCATTTGGAAGCCAATTTTTTTCTGACAATATGATATTTGTAGATTTTTGTCATTTCAGTTTCTTTATTTGAAATACTACAGTCTATAATTGGACTTTAATATAAAACTTGGAATTGCCCCATTACCTGACTAGTAGATCCATTAAAATATTGTAAACTGTATACGATGTTTTTCAAAAGAGTTCTGAAATTACCATCTTAATTTGAACTATGTCTGAATTACCTAATAATTAGGTTTCAATCTGATGTAGTTGCATTTACCACTTGAGGGTTAATCTGCAAACCAGTGACTTATGGGAAGATTTAGATGTAAAATATATTTAGCTACATATTGGCAACTAAAAATAGGTAGGCTTTAGACCTAGAGAGGCAACCTTATTTTGATCTAAAGGGTGATATTACTTGCACTAATGATTCTCACGGTGTAGGTTTGTTGTGTAATTGTATGATGTGACAAAGAACCATGTTGGGCACATTCCATTAGCAGAGTAAACTTGGCTTATTTTAAAAATAATCATTTGATACTATCATTTATTCAAGTTTAATTGTAGGCAGACTCTGACAACATAATTGCATGGGTGTAAAAAACAGCTGTGTATCTACTACTTTTAATAATATAATAATGACTATTTATTAAGCGCACATATCCACCTACAAGGTGCTCAAGGTGGCGATATTATAAACAGATAAACAAAAACGACTAAGCAAATAATAAATGGAATACACAAGGCACTACCAAAAATCAAGTACATACTATAAAAACATGTACTAATTATTACTTTAAAAATATTGAACTTATTAAATTGCAAATATCAAAGCAAATGTATGCTTTTCACTCATAAGACAGATCATGAAAACAAACTGTGACATGGACTTTAAAAAGGGCTATTCCTCCATCTCATATAGCAGTTTGGACAGAATATTTCCAGTTTTGCTGGCAAAACAAGACAAATAGCAAAAAGTATTGTTGAAGCAATTATTGGGTTACTTCTCAGGTATGTAGCCAAGTACGCAAGTTTTACATGTTGGATACAGGGTATGAATGCTCAACATCGATAGGAAACTGTTATATAGTTTGAATAGTCCCTCACTCTTTTCAGATTTAATGTAGATTTAAGTGCCTTGACTTCAAACTTGCCAAAACCTACTGCAGTTTTTATCCCCTAGTTTAAAAAGCCATGGGGGATATTGTGACAGGAGATTCCTTCTGAGCTCTTCTGTATGTGTGTCTGTCTGAGTCCATAAAAAAGGTGAACTTCTACCAGATCCCAATGTCCAAATTTCACAAAACTTGGTATGTGGGTAGTGGTGGATGCAATTAATACCTTTGCACACACTGTGTCGTCATTATTTGTGCATATTAATGAGCTCATTTGCATATTTTCCATTGGTGATTAGCTTCTTCCTTAAGTTGAACTTCTAAATAGATCCCAATGTCCAAATATGGATGAAACCTGTATCGATTTTGATATCAGATGAAAGGCCATATTTTTATCATTGTTGTTCTGAAATTTGAGCCCTCAAGATAAAAAGATTTTTTTTAAATACCGTTTAATGGTTATAACATAATATTAGCATAGTATTTTGTCACAGTTATGCAAAAAAAAAAAAAAATTAAGAATTTGTTGGCCCTTTAAGATATATAAACATGATAAAGGATGCTTTTGATGGTTAATGAAAGTCCTCATAATTTATTATGTATGCAATTGAATATGAGTGAATGACACTCACAATTTTCCCTGAGTTGTAATTAACTGATCATAATCTTTGTATGAGTATTCTATATGACAAAGCTGTTCATGCCCTATGAGCTTAAGAAGGTCAACATGAATTTATGCAGAATTAATAAACTTTTAAAACACCAATTAACTTTCAAATTCAATTGGTATGGGCCTAGGGGATGTAACAGGGAATTATATTATAAACAGGGTAAGCAGCCAAAACTCTGCAATCTATGCAACAATTTTCGTGACTAAATCTATTTATTCCCCTCCTCTGCATCAAATTTGGAAATTCTCTCCCACAGGGTTTTGTAGATTAATTGAAATTCACGGTTTGCACTAACTAAATGAAAAACCACCATGGGGCTGACTCTTTAAGCTATATTTGCCAGACAGCTAGATCAGATTTATATTCCTCAGTTGCATTACTTTGTAGTTTGCAATTTAAAATAAGCCTTGCTGCTATCTGTAAAGTGTCTGCTAAATCCCCAAAGCTTGTAGATAACAGGGGAAGGAATGTGTTATTCTAAAAAAAGTACTTCAGACTTTGCAGGAATGTGTTATTCTAAAAAAAGTACTACAGACTTTGCAGGAATGTGTTATTCTAAAAAAAGTACTACAGACTTTGCAGGAATGTGTTATTCTAAAAAAAGTACTATAGACTTTGCCGAAACAGTTGTTTGAAAGTCTTTATTATGACAAAACCAAAATAAAACAAAAGTTTTTGACACTCTGATTTGGAACTAAAATAAAACAAAAATTATTGCAGGCGACACAGTTTTGACAACTGATTTGGCATATTTAGCCATAGGCTAAATTCTGGTAACTTTTACAAAATTTCATTCATGACAAAATGATTTTCTTCAAATGCTTAGTTTGCACGTTTTTCTATGGAGAATGGACGTATTAGAGGGCACTATAACATACAAATTGGAATTGTAGCCTATATGGCAAGATTCCCACAATGGATTTCTCTGACTTTTGCAGAGATAAGAGCTCTTGCATGTTCCTACTTATATCAGTTGTCAAAATTGCGTTGCCACTGCTTAAAATTGTTCTTAAAATAAAAGAGACAATTTGTATGGGGTCAAACAGCTGTTCAGAATAGGCCCCTCTTCAGGAGGAAAATAACAGCACCTCCAGCCTATCCAGCCTTGCAAAGTTTGGTTGTTTCGACTCGCTCTGCTCTCCATTTAGACTTTCAGACCATACTATATATAGAAATATTTGATCACCAATTAAACCACAAGTATGTATTCTTTTATAGCAATTTGTTCAACTTAGAGGAATGTGGATTAAAATTAAGATCATTTCTAGAGCAGGTCTAAAACAGTTACACTGTTTGAGACACAAAGGCATTGCCTGTGGGTGTAGCGAATACCCAAACCCAAACTTTTACCCTCTAGGGTTAGGACACTTCATGATTGTATTCTAAACACACAGGTGATATAAAAGCTCTACAGGTAAAACCACACTGCAGTCTGGTGGAAGACAATCATTTTTGCAAAACACAGACCATAGAGAGCATACGGTTTCTCTTGAAAGCCCTCTGGTATGATGAGATAATTACAGTCTTCAATCCCGCCACCACGGTTACAGCTAGGTCATAGTTACGGCCCATAGCTAATGAGGGAGATGCGGGGTTAGGAACTGTGCCAAGAACCTCGGGGGATAATCTATTGTAGTGTATGAGATGAATTTCTCTGTAAATAAGGAAGGCCACTATGAGCTAGTTAAAATCTAAATTCCCTTGGCATGGTTCAGTACATGCCATTCGCCAGTGCTTTTAGAAAATAAAACCCCTGGTTTTTGGGTATGATATATGATACCAGATCACTCAAGTGTCAGTTCATGTCAAGGTATGTACAAGTACAACCCATCTGACTGTGTCCTGGTAGATGAGCTTATTTGTAACTCATAGTGAAGGCTTCAAAGGTATTTTCAAGCCTTGTTATTTTCAGAAACACAATTACAAAATTAGAAATTTTTTGACAGTATATAGAAGCTTAATGTTTTAGGAGGATTAGTATAAGTAAAAAGCATGAAACACTGATAATTACCCAGTAGCACAGAAGATTGGTTGCACGAATTGTGCATTTGTTGATAACTCTCTCATATTTAGCACAGGAGCACCTCATAAAAAGATTTTTGGATATAGGGGCATACGCATTACCCCCCGTTATCACAGTTCCCCGTCCACTTGACATGCCCTTACCTTTGCACAGATTTTGAAAGCAACCCCCACCAAGCCAGTATGTGCCTCCTATAATTTGCATACCACTGTATCGATTAAAACCAGTATGGTCATGCTAGGTGGAGTTGGATTAGAGGCACTATCAGTGATTTACAAAATCAGAAAATTAATAAAATCATCAAAATCAGATTTTGCATGTTGTAACAAGTATAGGTATCATAACATACCCTGCAAATGATAAGGACCAAAGCAACCTAATATGAAAGGACAAAAATCGATATTTTATTCATTTACTGTCTGTACCGGGCCCACACTCACTACACGTAATTCAATGACGATGTTTTTTTTTCCAATATCTTCAAACCAATGTTTAGTTTTCTTCATGTCTGTAAATTTGCAGATTGGAAAAAATAACTTATTAGTATTATTATTAGATTTTATACTCTCTTAAAATGAAAGAGGGAAAAATACTCTGAATTCGTGTAATTTTAAATTAACTCTAATCGAGTGACTTTTAGCTCTAAAAGAGTGAGAAAATGCAACCTGACAACCTTAATCGCGGTTAATGAGGCTCACTCTGTTACCGAGTGGATCAAAATGACAATTTCTTCGGAGTGCAGCCCACTCTGAACTCTTATCGACCGGATTTTAGCTCTAAAAGAGTGAGAAAATGCTCACTCTTTTTCAGAGTGAACAATAGCCAATCAGGACAAACCACGCAAAATCGCGTGATTATTTTCGAACAACATGGCGGACGAGTTAAGTGAGACCGTCAGCAAACGGATTGAACGAAGTTGAAATTAGTGAAGAAATCATAGATATCTTCACGGGTGAGTATATTGTATATGTGTCGGTCACAGTTCATAGAATTTACAGACAAAGTGTGGAGAAGCATTAAATGTTATTTACTGTATTCAATATGCATTATGGTTAGTCTGCCCAGGCTAGGCTTAACATGTACGAAACGCACAATCATGCATGTCACGGGCATGCTGTCATGTCATCCACGTCAGTAATTGCATGCCACAATCATGCATGTCTCACTGTAACTAGGCAATGATGCGCCACACCCCACTATTCCTTCATGCACAATGCTATGAAATTATGACCTACCACAACCATTACTTCATCAACAAACAAAATTCACCAAAGAATCACAACTCATAAGAGTGAGATTTCACTCTAAAAAAGGAGATTATCAAGTTACACTCTTTCCTGTTAGAGTTATTTGTTCACTCTTTATTTGAGTGGATCTCACTCTAAAGATGCGTCACTCAGATGGCACTTTTTTGGAGTGAGATTCACTCTTTTAGAGTGGTTTTTCACTCTTCATTTAAGAGAAGTAGACTTATTCTTCTTTTCACGGCTTTTTCCCCATGCACATTTCAAATATTTTGACTCGTTTAGTAGATCACTGATAGTGTCTTTAAGTCTGTATGGATATTGTACTGAAACTAGCCCTAAAGTAATTTTTCCCCTTCTGGTGTGCCTAGAAATTGTACCAAAATCAAACTCTCTTAAACCAAGATTGAAAAATCAATTTAAAAGGATTGGGATGAGGGAAAGATCTAAATATAGATTTAATTTTAAATGGAATTTGGATTGACTTAAATCTTCAATTTTGTATCTTCCCTCACCTCAATCTTTATGTTTAGAGTGAATACTTGGAATGTTTTTAAGTATTAGAAGAGGACTGGATGAGAGATGGTAATTTTCTCTATTTGTTTGTTTTTATGTTCATATACCAGAGAACACCTTAAACCTATATGGTGGATTGCTAAATATCCTGTAGGAGAAAGTGAAAGAATTTTATTCATTAAATTCACTCAGAAAACATGACTTCCTAATTCTTCACGCTAATAAGTAATGAGAGAATAATTTGAGGGAAATATTCTGTCAATTCAATCAAATTTTATGGAAAACAATTTCTCATCAAAAAAATTCCTGAAAAATAGGCCTGAAAGAAACCAAATATTTCACCGATCAGATCAGTGGCAGATGGAATAGATCAGGTTCTGTTTAAGGACACGACAAATATCACACATCAAAGCAAAGCATACAGGAGACAAACTGAGAAACTAGCGTCCAAGGAACTGAGTATAGTCCCAGAAGTAAGAAAGCCTCACTCTCACTACAAAATTAATCAGCTATACGTATTTTGATAACACCTTCGCCTTAATCTGGGATCCGTCACATACATGCATGTGATGCTTACCTGCGACAAACAATAATCTTTGTAGGAGAAGATGCAATGTATAGGGAAAGATTTATGGAAGTTATTATTTGTTGTTCACCAAAATCTCTCATGTTGTCATGATTTGCTAATAAAGTTGAAAAGTTTAAATAATGCATTTCTTGAAATAGTTAGATTATTGTTATTTCCAATGTGGTGTCACTTTTTAAGTGGCCAACAATTAACAAAAAATAAGGTGTCTAAAATAAAAATGGGGAGTACAGTACCTAAGAATTTCAAGGACAAACCTGAGGTTTAAGCAGGGGACGTAGGCCAAGGGGGGGGTCCGATGTACCTACCCAAATCTCCAAAATTCCAAAAAAGGTCCACAAAAATGATGTGTGCGAGCAAAGTGAGATAGGAAAAAATGGGGGTTTAGACTTTTTGTGGTCAGAAAAGGGCCATATTTGGCAAAACGGTCCATTTTTGCCAATTTACACCCCCTCTATTGTGAAAAGGTCCACATTTTGGGAGAAAGGTCACTTTTGCGAAAAAATTCCGCACCCCCCAGAAAAAACCTGGCTACGGCGCTGAGGTTTACGTCTACATTAATCAAGCAGTGTAAATCTCTAATCCTGCCAAAATACAACAAACCTGTGTCAGAGAGTGGGTTGTTGATTGTCCTAGCAATCAGGGATTGCATTCTTATCTCACAACACCTAAGATTCTGAATGAGAGTGCCAATGTATTTTTTGGCTTCAAATTAAAGATGATTACAGAAAGGACGAAGAGATAATGTAAACAAAGTTTAGACTTTAATTTGAGATGTCATGCCCTTGATTTGGTAAGCATTTATGTGCAGTTGGAAGGACACTCGCATTAGAAGGTATATGGAGATGTGCCTACTTATTTTATAAGACCCCCATTTTCAGGCTGTTTTAGCTCCACAGGACTCCCATTCGTAGTCAAACTTTGATAAATTACAGGGCAATTGGCAAATAAACCTCAATCCCCAGAAAAACCGATTTATGGAAGTGGTCACTATTTTGGTATCTAAAAGGAAAGTTACGATTTTTCTGTGAAATCTTAGGGCCAAAGATGTTTGTTTGGATCTTATTGTAAATATTGGCCCTGGGGGGGGGGGGGGGTACTATGATCAACGGGGTATGATGTGTGAACATGGAAGTGAAGGAATTTTGAAAATGCAAAATTAAAAAAAAAAAAAAACAAGCTACAACATACCCTAAACAAATTTTTATATGTTTGTACCCCCAAAACAAGTACGCATGCATTGAATCGTAACTATACCCTTTATTTCCTTGCTTTGCTTTACTTCTTAAGTTCCGATTACAATATTTTGGATGATTTTAATCCCTGCTTAATGAGATATAACATGACAATTTCAGGATTAATAAAAAACATATTCTTTTTTCCATATTTTGTTGTTTTTGACACCCTAAACGATGTACGCGCGTACATCGCCTGTTGGCAAAAAAGACACCCTTTTACATGTTTTCTTGTTCACGCATCATATCCACCTTTAAATACAAGTGCCCCCCCCCCCCCCGGGCCATTTGGTCAACCAATATTAATTTTGCAAAGTACTCTATGGAGCTTACAAAATCATGTTTTTAGCTCTCACATCAAAACAGATTGAAATGTCAGCACTAAACTTACAGACAGGGTTTGGGGTCAAGATCAATCAGGATGAAAACTTTATATAATTAAATTGGACCATCCCCCTTTAAAACAATTGGCCAAGCAATCTGAAAATATAAATTCAAAGTTCAAAATTATCAAGTTTAGGGGAGTTAGTACCTTACATAAACAGTCTTCAGTACCAATCAACTGATCATGAAGATATAAAAGGTGGGCGGTGAAAAAAATCTTGAATTTGACTGAAAAAGCCTGCATGGGGAGATCTAACAAACACCTAGAAATCAAGAATGATAATTCTGGGGAAACTCTGCGCACCAAATTCTATCACAAATTAGTGATTTTTGGAAGAGAGTTCATGGATGTTCTGTATTTAAATCTTTCTTGGAAATTACTCCTATAAGGAGTTTTGGAGTCCCAAAATAGGCATGCACTTGAGATGCTGTCTCCCAGGTGTGATCCAGGGATTTTAACCTAATTTTAGCCAAATTAAAAAGATATTTAGCTGGCCACTGAGCCAATTTTTTTTGGACTCATTTTATTACATTTTTAATGGGTTCATTCTCCCAGAATATTTTTTTATTTTCATATACAGAATTATAGAATTGAACTTGGTAATGTAAACTATACTACAACATGACTCTCTGGGATTGACTGGGAGTGGTGCTGATAGTTACTGTCAGCTCTGCCATCTAAAGGTTATAGGTTTCAATCTACAGTCTGAGAGCTCATTATCCTTAAATGACTGTAGCTAGGCTTGGGTGACTGTCCAAAACAATAATGTATTAAAAATATTGCTAATCTACAAACCAGTCATTAACATGAACATTAAAGGTAAAGAGTTTGATTTTTTTCATATCATGTTTTCTATATTTTGTATTCCAAATTTTAAAGAGACACTGGCACATTTGGAAAATAATGCACCCTCAAGATTTTTTTTTCAAATATTAATATTTTTGCATGTTGGTAAAGCTTTTACATGTAATAGCCCTCACCTGAAATGATTAAGCCCAAAACAACACACTTATGGGTAAACAGAACAATTTTATAATAAAAACCACCTGGGGTGGTTTATTCAGCCTGCAATGGAAGCCGATGCATCATGGCATTAAACACAAGAAAACACATGCTGGAATTGATATCCATGGCATCCACCCTGTTTGAATAATTAGGCTAAAAATTACTAGATGTCTTTAGCCTCTTATTAATGCTCCTATGTCTAGTGGTATGATATTTTTGTGTGTAAAATATATATGTATTCTTCCAAGGTCCTAGTGGATAGCAAATTGAAGAAATTTTGTTGAAAATGTACCTGTGCCACTTAAAGGCTATCAGTGATTTGATAATCAGAAAATAAAAACAAAAATAATCAACAATCATATTTTTGCATGTTTGTAACAAGTACAGGTATCCTAACATACCTGGCAAATAATAGGACCAGAAACAACCTAATATAAAGGACAAAATCTGATATTTTAGTCATTACTGTCCATACGGACACTTACTACAACACATAATTCAATGGAGATTCTTATCTTTGAACACTGCCGATTTTTCTTTTCTGTTAGTTCTTCAGTTGGAAAAAGATGGAGTAAACAGTACCATATGTTCTATAAGGCCTACTTAATAGGCAAAAAATATTCGGCTTTTGTTTATCCGCATGTAAAAGTAATTCTGTTTTACATCACGCACTGCGTCTGCTGCAGTAGTGTTGCTCGCAGTTGCGCCCACACTATTCTATATCAATTCGCAGTGTGAAGAGTCTTGCCTATTTCGTGATGAACAAAGTATAATAATGTTGAGGTGGAAGATGTTGACTTTCTCACACACTCTTCACTTGGGCCTTTCTACTCAAGTGTTAATTAAAGTGGTTGATAACAGTAATTTGTTGTCAGACAAAACTGTTGACAACAGTAGTCAGACAACATGAACGCTTAACACTCATGTGATGAAAAAAGTAGGGACATGAGGCAATTTCACTAACAGGTTGGTAAAACATATATGACATTAAAGAGACACTGGCACATTTGAAAAATAGTGCGCCCTCAAGATTTTTCAAAATCGATATTTTTGCATGGTTGTAAGGCTTTTATATACAAAAGCCCTCACCCGAAATGATTAAGACCAAATCAGCTTCCTTATGGGTAAACAGAACGATCTTATAATTTAACGTCGCCGGCGACGTTAAATTCAGCAGACGATGAAAATGGCGTTTAACACAAGAACACCCACGCCGTATGCATGTTTCCCACGCTATGCACACTGTTTGATCGGTCTATAACCTTTGTGGTTTTAATATCAGTGAGTACGAGTCAAAAATATTCATGTAATATACACATTTGTTGATTAAAATTATGGAAAACTTAAAAGTTGGCCTACAAATTACCTGGATGTCTTTATCCTCATATCAATGTCCCTATCTGTTTTGGGGTATGTTATTTTTATGTGTAAAATATATCTCTGTTCTTCCAATGGCCTAGACTATCATTTGAGAGCAAATTGAAGAAATTTCATATTTTGTGAAAATGTGCCAGTGCCGCTTTAAAGCTGACAAGAATCGGACTGCAGAAAATATCAGTAGTGTCTGCCATGACTACCCAAAAATAGGCTTTAGGTCACAATCGACATAGTTAATAAAGCACCGATAGAAAATTATCAATGCATACATCATTTTGCCCCATGTAATATTAGCATTTTATATACAGCACTAATCTAATTGCATTTTCCATCTAGCAAGTCGCTTCCTTGTCTTCGTATTAATTCCAAGTCATATATTTAATTCAGATTGTCATACAAAGCGTCATGTCCCAAAGCAATATCAGTTAATGCCTCGCATGGTATAGTCAACTTATTAATTCAAATACTTTTATGCTCTGCTGTGTATTAATATGTAATATAACAGGTAGCTCAATCTATCGTAATACTCATATCCACAACTGTCAATTAGGATATTGCTACAATGCTAAGGTTTCATCGCTCCTTTGGAGACTGGAGTGAATGGATTTTAATGGATTTCTGCAATATTTGATCTCAACTAGAACCCAAAAGCCTAGAGAATCGAACAACATTTTGGGTAAAACCATGCAAAAATTCAATGGTGTTTGAAAATAAATCCTTTTTTTAAATGGAACAAGTTAGTTTCACAGGTATATTGTGTCTGCTTGAAAAAAAATCTGGGGAAATACTAGAAACTAAAAAAGTGAATTTGTTTTAAGCCGAGTGACAAATATTACAGAGTCCTAGCCAACTCATGTAGGTTATGGGACAAGCTTTATTTTGTACCACTTGTACACCTTCCCAATTTCTACATGTATTTTTATCTTTAATCACAGAGTAGTTTGATGTATCTGTGTAGTAGCGTGTGGTTGGGGTACCCGGGGGTGGCCACTCTCAATGAAAAGGGGGTCTATCCGTGTCCAAGCAAGAACCAGAAAGCAACCCTAAATAGTATTCCAGCTTGAATTTTCACCTCCTCAACACTATCAACAGCGCAATTAGCTACCCTAAACAAAGTACTTGATGGAATTTGCGCCCCAAAATCAGTATCAGTAGCGCAATTTTGCTTACCCTAAACAAGTATTGTCTTTCTCCGATATCCTAAGCAAAGTAAGTGATGCATATTACCCTCTGTATACGTAAAAACCCAATAACATATTCTTTCAGTTGTATTTTGCACACCAGCGAGGTTTGTGTCTGAGCTTGGTGTAATTCAGAAAATATCTGGGGAAAGTTATTTTTTTTGCCGGATATATCCGAGGAAAGGTTTTAAAAAGGGAAAAAAGGAGGAATGAATCATTTTGAGCAGGGCCGCTACCCAACATTTCTCAGGACGGCGCCGGCGGCACGACTAGTCGATAAAAGTCAAGTCGAAGATATGGCTGCTGAGCGGCCATGGCGCTACATGCAAAGCGGGCGGCGAGGGGGGTCCATTGCAATCTTCACTAGATTTCCAAACGCCATTTTCATTCGAATTTAATAGAAATAATTGAAGTTGTAAGTGATTCCTATAGCAAAATTAAGGTATGATAAATGGCTTATAAAAAGTTATCAAACAAGACTTGAAGGGTTAAAGTGTTCACAGAGAAGTCATTGAAGTGGGGGGAGGGGGTGCTGCTTCTTTCTCGAACGAAGCGGGGAATATACCAGGTTTGCTTTCAGAAACACATTTTCTCATGCACATTTTATAAAAAACAATTTGATATTTGTAAGTGGTTACCTTTAAAATGCATAGATAGAACCAATGATCGACGGTATAACGTAAAATATAGTTCATGCACGTGAGGTTTTACTTGGATCATAAATTAAAGGTGTCATGGAGAGTTCGTATAGTGGTACGGGGTGGGTCGCGGAAACCTGGCGGATATTAGTTTTCAAGACATTTTTCTCTGGGTCTATCGGATCCGGGAGAATTCGCATTAAGAGAACGCAGCGATAAATCGCATTTTCCCTGAAAATTGACGACTCCGCGCCATTATGTCACAAACGTATTTTAAGTATTTTAGAAAATATAACCTAGAATAGACGGACATTTAAATATGGAAGTTTAATTGCTAAAACGTTTGTAGTTTCCGGGAGTGATATCTAACAATTTTTTATAGGGACATAATCAGGCAATCACAAAAGGGAGCGTCATTGATCAATCTCAAACCAATAGGCCTGTGCTAAAAATAAGTGACTGGTGTCTTTAACGCGCGTAGCGCGGAAAATTTGGAAATTATACGGGGATTGAAAGCACAAAGTTTGAAGGCAAGAACAGGAATTCCGGGAACAATTTGTAAAAAAAAAAATTTTTATGCTGAAATGAATATGGACCCTAAATTGCGAAGTCACATTTAGAAAAAATATAACCCTTTTTCTATTTTGGCGATTTTTAGACCTTTTTCACGTTACGTACGTAACGTGCCTGATCCTGAAAACTAACCCCTTTTACGTGAATATTTGGTCACGGATGATACCCCCTTGTCTTTTATGAGAAAAAGAACTGATCCCCCCGGGGTTGGGCTACCTATATATAATAATAATTAAGTGTGTATTCAATTCTCCAAATCGGGGCTTGTAGGCCAATACTAGATATTTTACAATTTAATAATTACTAGACAAAAAACATGCAAACGTGAGGCAGCAGCTTAAACAGCGAATATTGCAACATTCAAACACACTATAGAAAGCCCACGAATGGAAGTGCAAGCTTTATGGTTCACGTTGCCCATTTCAATGAACCATGGAGAAAGTTGCATTCAGGTTTTAATCAATATCTTGTATACAAAATTAAATTCCCAAATTGAGTTCCCAGAATTAAATCCAGAAAGTGGTCCCACTGAGATTAGAGCCGAGGACCTGGCTCCATGAGGTAGCTGGCTGACTGCTAGACCACGGCACTTTCTCGCCACAGGCCACAAAAGTGAGGTGATTCAATATATCAATCTAAACAATGCAACATATGAGGAGTAGGCATACCATAGAGGTATTCTCATGCAATGAGTTTCAACCTTGCCATAAAACCAGGGGGGGGGGGCGATTTTTTTCAAACAGGGGACATTTGTGGAAATTTGCCCCCCCCCCCAGTTTTTTTGGGGGGGGATTTGGAAAAGTGGACATTTTTACCTAATCTTTTTTTAGGAACCTGAGTGTGTATCACCCCCCCCCCCCCCCCCCCCCCCCCCCCCCCAAACTCCAGGGTGACCAAAAAATGTAAAACAAATCTGTAAACTGCACAAACTATTTGTTTTTACTGACACGGCAGGTTTTCTTGCTCAGTGGTAGCCTATTACGGCAGTACACCAGTCTACCGCGAAAGCTATGCACAGTACACACAGAGGCTAGTGCGAGGCCAGTAGCTGCAAGATAGGGCTTACAAAGTACACAGTTATTAGGTATAAGGATGTGGCTACGTGCTGTACCTACCCAATGGCTACCCTTGTAGTTGCCCACTGGATGGAGAGAAGGTGGATGTTGTGTAGGACGTACAGGAGTAGACACGCAGCTACCGCCTAGCTACTCCACGGTTACCACGATGCCATTTTGAGAGTGGATGAAAAATTCAGGAAATGACTGGGCTGCATACACGTGTTCTCGGTTTTCAGCATTTTTTGAAACGTTTATTAGAGAAATCATTACGAAAATTCAAATCGGACATGATCAAAAACCCCCATATTCATGCACATTTTAAAAAAAATGCAAAATATATGGGCCAAAAATATCCTAAAAAACAAAATGGGCCATGAGAAATACAGTGCGCGCTGAGAGCCGGTTGTAACCACGTAGCTACTCCACGACGGAGGGGCGATAGCCGCTGTATGTACACTATCCGTCGATTGCGGCAAAAATACAAGGAATCCTGGCCGGCGAGAGTGCGTATAGTGGGTAGCAATCCATGTGTACTCGGTAGTAGCTGTTTGGTAAACAGCATGAAGAAATTGCAGTGGAGGTAGAAACATTGTTATCTGTAAATGAAATGCAGAGGCCCAACAATTCCAGAGCAGACTTGCATACAATACTTTGTTTTCCACATTATGTCATGTGAATGCAAGAAGGTCTGTAAGTGCAATAGCTGCCATTGTCAGAAATTACCACCAAACATACAAGGGCGTTGCGACGTGATTTTTTTTTACAGGGGGTGCGGACCTTCGAAAAGGGACTTTTGGGGAAAAGGGACCTAACCCCCTAAAAATGGTCTTTTTTGATTGTTTTGAATATCTCATCACCAAAAAGTGGACTTTTGTCATATTTTCCTAAATTTTGGAGCTACATTATCAAAATAATCCATTTTTGTGGAATGTGGGGTGTGCGACCGCACCCCCCTTCCCGCGTCGTACGGGCCTGAAAATCATACCATTCTGGACAGTCTTTGGTCTGTGGCCTCTTAAAATGGTTCTTCGGTGACACAGTCACTGAAGAACCATTACAAGAGCCACTGACTCAAAGAAGGATAAAGTGAGGTCTCCTAAGACATGGCAGCACACAGATGTAATCACGTGGCAGCTAGGTGGATACAACCTTCTTGCTCTCACATGATGATTTGTCTTGGTCTTTGTCTGGATATTGATTCTACAATTGGAAGTCTTACCTGTGAGTGTTGTCTGTTGATTTGGATTGTAGAAGAAACATTGCCAGTGGTTTTAATTTCAAATTTTTCTGACATTTCAGTTAATGATTGCTGTATTTGCTTCACACCTTGCTGATAGCAATAATTTAAAAGTTTTGGGCCATTGGCAACATTAAAAAATCCTTGCCTAATTTTAGGTAGGTTTTGGAGCTATTTAAGCTACTATCAACAATTTTTTTTGAATGGAAACAAAGCTGCACCCCTATGGTTCATCAAAGTGCATTTTTTGCACTTTGCATGAAATTGTTTGAGTAAAGACGCCTTTAGTATATGCTAAGCGTACCCTGCCGTAATTTTTGTTAAGAAATGATAAGTTTTATGCTTTGTTTCACTAAGAAAAGTCAGATCTGACTTTTTTAGTGGAAGAAACAGTCGTAAATGGCATTTAGGCTTTCAAGAACTGTAATATAAAGGTGTTGATGTGACCTAACATATGCATTTAGAGACCCAATTGACATTTTTGATGGGGAAAAATGACTGATATTGGCTTTAACATTCATCTGCATGAATGACCATCATGCATCCTTAGCATGTGTTTTGAAACCATATACACTTGCCATTGCATTCACACTCCTTAAAATGTGCCATGCTATTACATAACACAATGGCCACAAGGTGCAATGCAAGTGGCTTGAGAAATGAAAGCGCTGCCACATTAATGTTTCAGATTGCTACAACTTGTGCAGAAAAGAAATAGAGGTTTGTAGGTGTTTTGTCACAGCATCTAACATGTGGGTGGCAGTAAACTCTTGAAGATGAATACTATCAAAATTCCCAGCTTTTCATTTAGTTTAGTCCTAAACATCCTAGACTAAGGTCACACACATTTTAGTTAAAAATAATAGCATCAATTTTTGAAGAGTGCCCCATTTTCAATTGAAATTTTTGCAGAGTTGTTCTGGTATTTGTCATTAAACTCTACCTGCCAACGGTAATACTCAAAGTTTGTATTTGTTTGTTAAAAAAGGATTTTTGTAATTAGATCGAGATTCCCAGATTGTAATTTAACAGCGGACCTAATTCCGGTCCGTCTATTTAAATGGTGCCACCCACGAAAATGACATCTTAACTTGACTTGCCCTGAACACTGGAACAACTAATGGATGATTGTAGACATGTACATGTCGCTATTTCCATTATATTTCAATTTGAGCTTTTTTCCACCACCCTTTGAATTCATATCAAAGATCTCCGATATTAATTATTCTACTTAAGTAAAAGTCCCTCTTTTGCGACATATACACATTTTCGAGCTTTACCATTCACAGGTATATTATATATAATATAACGAAAGAGAGTATAGTGTTATAAGCCGTTGTTTTTGTTTTTGCTTAGGTATGACCCGATTTAAGTCATAAATTTTTCATCTTGATAGAATGGCCTGTAAAGTTTCGCGTTTGATATTTCACCCTTTTGAAGTGAGAGCTAAAAACGTGATTTGTAATCCCCAGAGTACTGTGGGGCATATTTTCGCCTCATAACATCCAAACCAACATCCTTTAGCCCTAATATTTGAACAGGGTTAAAGAGACACTGGCACATTTGAAAATAGTGGGCCCTCGAGATTTTTTCAAAATCGATATTTTATGCATGGTTGTAAAGCTTTTAGATACAAAAGCCCTCACCCAAAATAATTAAGTCCAAATCAGCTTCCTTATGGGTAACGGAACGATTTTGTATTTACTCGCCGACGAGGCGAAATTCCGCAGACGATGAAAATGGCGTTTTAACACAAGAACACGCACGCCGTATGCATGTTTCTCACGCATGTACACGTTTGACGGTCTATAACCTTTGTGGGTTTAATATCAGTGAGTACAAGTCAAATATTCAGTAATATACACATTTGTTGATTAATTTATGGAAACTAAAAAATTGGCCTACAAATTACCTGGATGTCTTTTATCCTCCTATCAATGTTCCTATCTGTTTTTTGGGGTAGTTATTTTTATGTGTAAAATATAGCTCTGTTCTTCAATGGCCTAGACTATCATTTGAGAGCAATTGAAGAAATTGTCATATTTTTTGTGAAAATGTTTCCAGTCCGCTACCTCACAGACTCAGAACTGGCGTGGTCGTACAAAGAACTTCACAAGATCGGAGTAGAACCTTCACCAAACTGTGATTGTGGAGAGCACAAACCATTAGCCACATCCTAGATGACTGTGAGGTCTAAGTCCCCCAGAGGAATTCCAGTCGACAACCTGATGCTGAAACATCATCTTGGTTACAACGCATCCTTCCCCACTGTGATTTGGACTTTCACGAAACGACGAACGAAGTGCCTCTTTAATGAGAAGATAGTCGCTTTCTTCGATACCAAATTTTGACGCACTTTCCAGTTAAAATCTGGGGTCCTGGGTATGAGGCTATTAGTCGAATTGGACCCTGGCCCCTTTTAAACCCTCCATTGTTACTCTTCTTGTCATAATGAGACTTGGAATATCTGTTAAAGTCCTAGAGCGATAAATAAAGTGTTTTCACAGACATTCAATCACTCAATTATATACATTTCAAGAACAAGCCATTTGTATGATAAATTGAAGACATACATGGAAAAATTGAAGACAATGTTATCTATGCCAATGGCCGACTCCTTTTGAATGCTCGCTGTAAATTTAAATACAGATTTGTTCAACATGCTTGGCATCATGCCTAGATAGGGAAAACCAAGTTTTATTGGTCCTAATTTTTGATCTTTTTCCACATCTTTATTTATTATCACATCGACTCTGATTGCATAGTAAATTAGAGCAATGTCTATATGTATGTTTTTGCCCACCTCCGGCTTACCTAACCAAAGATTATTTATTGATGTCACTTTGTGCTGCATGAAATTGTTGGGTTGCGGAACTCCTGGCATTTTGATTGCATATTCCCAAAGCTGTAGCGTTAGCCATGGCCATCGTATGTATTAAGTTATGATAAGGGATTCAGTGATTGTATCTTCTAACATTACGTGTCAGTATTCATTTCCAGAAATGTTATCATAAAAATGTTGTGGGGAGCACCGTCAATTTGCAAACTTTGCCGACAAGATGAACAAGATGTCGGGTTTTAGCATATTACTTTGCTTGTATGCCTATCAGCATCTACATTAATAACGGATGTGTTGCTAGATGTATTGGCCTTCAAAAATGCTTCGTCTCATGTGCTAATGTTTTGTAAGGGTTGGGCTTTCGATTTGTGTGCCAGAAAAAAAACAAGTAGCAGAAACTACTGCCTGGGTTTTGGCTACGCCGGCTACCGACGTTTAATATGTGGATAGCGGAATGGCTTGGGTTGTGGGTCATGCAGGTGGAATGACATGAATGAGTGGGGTTCTCTTCCAAGAGGAGTAAGAGTTCTTCTCCCACAATGCAATCTTCCATACAATGTTGCATGACCTGTTGTACATGAATTTATAGTGACAAAAGTCCTTCAATTGCAAGATTGGGATAAATTCTGTTCATTTAGGTACTTTTTGGTCCCACTATAGATTCATGTGACAACCAGGGCAAAAATTGTATTGAAAAATGCATTGTGGGAAGAATACTATACCTCCTCTCATATCTCTTCCTGTGGTTTATTCCTTATCATGGTCAAAGTTATCCTTCCTTTTGATTAATGCCTTTCCTCCCTTTGTAACTGTAGACCTGTGAACTGTCTATTACTGCTTAGCCCCATCTAAACACTACCAATGTTACACCTTTTTACTTTATCCCTTTCTTAATTTTCAAAATACTCCATGATGCAAAGTTTGCATCATTGAGGATTTGGAATAAGCATGTCAATGTCCACGAAACCATCAAAACATTTTGGTGCATATTCTTTTGGGCACGGTCATATGGGCCTACTGCAGACTATAGGTGAATTTTGAGATTTGAATTTGCAAGTCTAGAGACCTCTCCAGGTTCACATTTTTGTACTCAGGTGGTTACCTGACCAGAATATCCAAGTCCTCCATGCTCCCTGGATCACATCACACAAAGAGTCATGAAGGGGAGGTATTTACCCTTCATAACACCTCCATCTACGCCCTGCTTGTAACCTTAAGCAAGTCATTGCATGTGCTAATGCTATATTGCAAAATGCTCTCAGTCAAATTGACTCTTTACTGTAATGCGATATATAGTCCTACCTTACCCACCTGCTCTAAGGCCTGTAACTTAAGTACTAGCTATTGAATTACAATTTATTGGTAATTGAATGATCCTGATTGATGCCAGTCACTTCATCAATTGAGGCCAAACAGACATATAGATAGTGTCCAGACGATGAATTTGCAGTTTTAAGTGGGGCAGGTGATCTTGGCATAGCTGCAGCAGTTTCAATTTGAAGTTTTGAGTGTAAAATTTTAAACCATTGGTGTTGGTTTAGTGAAAAGTGACAGAAAGAAAGTAAATTAGCATAAAGATTATACCCGTATCTACGTAATTATCTTAGGAAAGGAGCTCTGAATGTGAACTAGGCTCAGAAATCAGATTTGATATAATATTTTAATATTATATCAAATCTGATTTCTGACCCCAGTTTAAAATAAGTAAAGGCTTGTTGCAATGGTTCTGATGTGCAGTCATTAATTTGTGCCATTTTGACAACCAAGTTTGGCTCTATAGTCATTGGCTATACGTGGAGTATTGAGATTGGCTTAATTAGCAAAGTTACTGTCACAAGGTACTTATTTCTGCTTTTTAACTGATAAATCTTGCTGGATTATAAAATTGGTAACTTTTTCACAGGACCCAAGGAGCAATTCTATGCTGCAACAACAACAACAAAATGGTACTAAATATTGAATGAAATGTAGGTGAAAATTCTCATTTTTGTTGAAAAAAGGGCCAGAAATAGTGTCAGAGTGCATCTCAGATCTATGCTTCACTTGCCAAGATCATAACTACAATCTGTGAAATAATTGGAACACTCACCACCAATGGCACCATTAACTACATTGCTCACCCTGTCTAGAGTTAAGAACTTACAAGCCCTATTATCACTCAATCACACCTTTTTGTGACACCTACCTTAGCAGGCAAGACACATAGGGATCACTCTGTCCACTGTTGTTGTTGTCTGTTGATGATGCTGTCTATTATGAAAAAGGGTTAACATTTGCCTGTAATATCTGCTTACTTCGATGGATTTTAACCAAACTTGAGTCATAGGTACAACATGGGATCCCAAGTTGTAAGATAGGCTGAAATCAGGATGGCAGGTGACACAAGCGGTCTGGGGACCACAGCATATTTTTAATATAACCGACCCATCCCCATGCAACAAATGAATCAATGTTGGTATATTTGTAAGACTGCTGCTGACGATACCTCAATCAACATTGGACGGGGAAACAAGGGAACAGTTTCAGAAAATCATTCAAAGCATTTCAACAATTCTTTCCAAGATTGTATTTCAGCACCTACTTTCATAACCCCTCTGCGGGGCCTGTTACAAGCAAGTAAGTTATGCAACAACATTCACAAGCTGCAGACTATAATTGTAATCGTGTCTCCAAAACCCAAAGGCAGAGAACCCAAATTAGGAACATGTTGTGAAGAAGTGAGCAAAGGACTGTTGTTTTCATAAACTGTCTGTAAAGTCAGTGCATTTGTTGATAGAAATAACATACTTACAAATGTTAGTGATAATATATACTTCCATTTTAAACTGCTGGGATAGAATACGTGCATTAAAGGTCTTGGAACTTCTCGCTCTTTGATCATTGACAAAAGTCAAATGGGCAGGCTGACTTTGATTGTTTTCGTAAAATGGATTTCCTCTATTCATAGGACATTTAACACCTCTGAGATCCAAGAATATCTACTGAATTTAAAGGATCCCAATTTGAGTTGAGAGTTACAGGTTCATGCTCCATTGCTAGGCCATCTGTCGTCATTTCTTTTTCCTGTTGGGCAACGTGACAAACAACAAACAGAGAACAAAAAATACCAAGATTTGCTTTACTACTACTCTTCATCCATCTTAAACAAACAAACAATTTTGTAAATGCATAATTACCTATGTTTTTTTATAATAATTTCAGCTGTGATAAGTTAAATTGTGGAAGCAAAGCTTTGGCTTTTAGGCGTGAGAATTATAACTGCATTCATTCATCCTTCTTGAGGGTGTTTCCATAAGGTGAACCCCTTCTTTCTGACACCTTATGAATTCGGAAACCTTCACGCACGGAAATAAACCACACAGTTTAATGTGGTTTATTCCTGTGAGGTTTCCAAATTCATAAGTGTGTCAGAAAAGAGGTGTCACCTTATGGAACACCCCCTTCCATTGAAGAAAAATAGTGACGCATCAATTGAAGTTGAAGACCCATTTACAATTGATTCACAGGTGTGCCTTTGGTGTTTAGATACCAAAATCACAAGAAAATCCCACCACCACACGCTTGTCTAAACATACTGAATGCACTTATCCTCTATTGACAGCAGGCCAACACATTGATCAAGCCCTCTTACTTTACCATGACCATGCCCTAAATTCAATTGGATCTCGGTGCCACTCGAAAAAACAGACCAAACATGGTATTTGATGTCAAATCTAAGCAGTCAAGTGCTTTCATAACAGTCAAAACAGATACTTGGATATCAAGAATATGTAGGTCATAGCTTCTTCAGTTTTACTGAAGGAGCTGCTTAACCTCTCTTTGATTCATTTGACAAGAAGGAACTTGACTGATGTTTACATTTTGAAAGTTGTTGAGATACTTCACAAAACTGTATTTGATGAGTACTGTGCAATCAGTATCATCTGTATCCAAGGATTAAGTAGTGTTTATTATTCAGGAATATGTGATGGTGTTTGTACAAGGTCGTGAATACAGTCTTTATAACATCCTTGACCAGGAGAATGAAACAGTTTTGTGGTTTTCATAACAACAGCAACTATAGGTCTGTTTGACCCTAACCATCCGGCACTGGTGGGGAATTGTTGGTTGTATTTTGAACACATCCCTGAGTGCTGGGGTGGGAGGGGGGGGGGCTTTTATTGGAATCACTAGTTTTTACAAACTATATTATTTTCAAAATTGGCCAAGATAAATAACAACTACTTTGTATATAGCTATTTTCAAAGTTGTTTCTCTGATCCCCTCTGGGTGTATTTGAAAGGAACCTGTCTGGTACTTGTTGATTATTAAACCTGAATCAAACTTGTTGATTTGTTTAAAAACTTTATGGCTTTTGAGTGCTAATGAGTTTGAAAATTACCTTAGCATTATGAAAACAAAACAGAAGAAAAAATCCCTTGTGTACAAACCAGTTTAGATTTAATGTCAAAAGTAGAATGTTAACAGTGTTGTCAACCAAAACTTTTGTTAGGTATGGCACTGGAAGGCAAAAGGTAGCCCAGTTTTTACATTAACCTTGGTTTCTTTGGGACAAATAAAAATCCACTTCCCATGGCACCTGCTGAAAATCTGATTTTGAGAGCACTTTCGATGTTCAAAAGTAACCAAATTGGGTGTGTGAAGTGCAGTGTTGGCAATTGAATGTTAATCTGAAACATTTGGGAAATGTTTTAAAAATGATATTTTGAATTCACTTTACTGCAGAGATTCCAACAAATATTCCTTCTTGGCAGTAAGTTTGGGTAGCACTAAGATTTAAAAAATCAATTTTACTTTTGTAGTTTTTTTTTCTTTCAAAATCTTGATTAAATCAGTATTTTTTTCTTTTAAAATCTTGATCAAATCAATTTCTAGTCAGACCCACCCAGTGCCTGTGGCATTGTCTACCCAGGTGAAATTAAATCTGTTTGAGCTCTAGTGTAAAGGTCAGAGGGCTCTTGTGTGTTCCGTTTAAAGTTCCTATGTCCACACTGTAATGTCTAGTATTTGTTGTGGGGTACTCTGTATTTGTTCCGATGACCAACGTTTGGGTAGGGCAGTTAAAGGTGCAACAAGAGATTTCAAGTCATCTATATTTTCTGTGATATGTAGTGATTTCATATAGATAAGACACTCAATAGATTCCCTACCTTTTATTTGGCTGCAGAAATAACTAATAAAATGAAAACAAGAGGTGATTTTTATATGCTCATATTTCAATAGAAAACATAGGCTGAATTTTGTATTTGCTTATATATACGAAATTATAAATTTCACAATTTTGGTACCAAAGAAAGAGTTCTCAGCTTAATCCTTTCAGATGGGGATATTTTTGATAGAAAGCTTTCGACCAGTGCAGAAATCAGAATTTTCACATTTTTTAGTGTCACCTGTTATTTAAAATCTCTCGTTGCACCTTTAAAGAGACATGAGGAGATTTACAGGAAGAAGCGCCCCCAATTTTTCTCGAACCCCGGTTTTTTACATATTTGGAATGCTTACCAATGTATTAGATCACACCTGAAGTGAAAAAAACGAATACGCCGTCTTTATGTAATAAGATGATGATTTAGTAGTTTCTGTCGTGCGCGACAGAAAGTCAAAGCATGGTTTTCTATGGGGAACGGTTACGATAGCAGGCAAGTTCAAAACAAGGTTTGCGGTTTTCTTTTGCACCTGTTTGTCCAATAAACCTTTGAATCGCTCTCAGTAGGTGGTCTACAACCGATCCAGTAAAATTTGAGAGAAATTTGTATCCTAAAAAAATCTCCTCCTGTCACTTTAAAGTATATAAGGGTGTGTTTTTGATGTCTGCATCATAGGCTGCATTAACCTATGGTGTGAACTAATCCATTTTCAATGTTATGAGGTATTATTTTTCAGTGATTTGAAATCTGGTTCTGTAATTTATCTGATTTAAATGGTTGCAATTTATATGCCACTATGGAGTTTTAGATGCTCAAAAATGCACTGGTATTTCATTATGAGGTACCATGGAGTTGCTTGCCACCTAATTAGGTACCCACAGATAAGTAATGGCATAGTACAGAAAAAATACCCTAAATAATGTATGCCAAATGCAGAATTTCAGATAAAGAGATTGAGGATTAAATTGATGTAAAAATGCACATTCTATCACCCTTACTTGGTTGTACCATACTTTGTACGTCACAAGGCTAACCACTATATTTTCTTCTTGTATTTTGTCAAATTTCAGGCCGCGGCTCATACTATGCCAGAGGAGGCAATTATGAGTAGACGGAGAGAGTACAAGGTAATGTATCTTGCTATGAGGGGGATTCCATTATGGGAATTTCCTTCAAAAATCAGTATTTTTTCAGAGGAATCTGTGGTGTCTCTACATTTTGAAATAGATTGCTTCAATTTGATTTTAGGAGATCATTGAGCTTGGAAGTTCAATAGAATACCAAAAAATCAAATATTCGTCATAGTTCTTACATGCATAAGAAAATATTTGAGATGCTCATTGTTAGCTTCCTAAAAGATCATTCGAACAGAATCAACAAATGTCTTATTACTCACTATTCCTTCTCACCATTTCCCTCAGAAAATATGTGCAAAGTTAATTTGGGGGAATAATTTCTTACACGGGGGGGGGGGGGAATTATAAAGTGGTATATGCAATTGTAAACCTGTCTGGGATGTATGCAAAATTGTCAAGCACTTTAATCTTTTTGAGAAAAGGTTCAAAAAGAGTGTTAGAAGTAGGCATATTATTCTTGCAAGTGTTAAAACAATAGACCAGTTTAGGGCCTAGTTAAAAGTACTGCACAAAAATGTGGGGTAAGGACAATTTTGATACTTACTTCATAGGGTCCTAATATAATATTATGCAGCCTACAATTACCAAATTTGTTGACGTTGGATATTACAAAGAAATATTTAGAAAAATAGTTTCACAATTTTCTGGAATCGCAGTAGGAAGGTTTGAAAAGGTAGTAGGTAAGTGTAAAACCACATCGTGAATGCTTTACACAAGTTACTTTGATTGTAGCAGCAGATGCATAGAAGATGAAATGAGACATTATGTGGTGTGGAATTCACATACTTAACAGACTTGTATCGATGTTGCCACTAGCAACGAAACGCACTCAATTGTCAAAAAATGTAACTAAGAAGTGTGAGCCCACTAAAAGCCTGAACTCAAGTCCTATATATGGACAATTGGAAACTTCATAGGTATGTGTGGTATGTGAGCATGTGCTTGTTTTTGTGGGCCGCCAGCTATAGCTGCAGGACCACTTAGCAATCCGTTGTGGATGTGTGGATGTGTGTGTGATGCAGGTGTGGATGGGTAGATTGTGTCACAAATTGTAAGTTTTTTTTAAGTGACCTCCATTGAAAAAAGTTTAAACTTCAAGCTGGACCAAACTTCTGTCATAGGGGACACAATTTGGGATCCCTCATATGTGATGAGGTCAAAGGTCATGTTGAAAGGTCAAAGGTCATGTGAGGTCAGTTGAAAAAATGCGCTTAAATGTAAAGTGATCTAAATTGAAAAATTGAGTCAATTGGAACCAAACTTTTGCATAGGTGCACCATGCGATCCCTCATATGTTGATGAGATCAAAGGTCACGTGCCGGGGTCAAGGTCCTGGGCGGCCCACAGCTTATATCTTTGAATATAGCGACGCGCGGAAAGCCGATGAAACGCGAAATTTCTAGTTTGTGTATGTGGTGGTACCTGTTACTATTTCAGAAGAATAAACCACAAAAGAAATTCTTACAAACCATACTCATAGGAGGTTTTAGTTTGTACTTGGAGGTTTCCCATTGGGTTCTATTCAGTCATAGGCCTTTTTTATCCTTGGAAGTATGTAGGATATAAAGTTCTTGGCATGCGGTGTGGTGCGTGTGATGTGCGTGTGGGACTGTGCCATACCCAAATATACTGAGGAACCACGACACAACAAAAATTTTGTGAACAATAAACCTCGAAAGGTGGTCTTTTGTCTAGGGGAGCTAAACAATGCACTTTTTCTTGTTGCCTTTAACGAACAAGGACAGGATGTTCTTGAAGATAGATTAATTCATGAAAGATTCATATTACAATCTGCATGGTAATCATACAACGTTACCACTTCCACTTAAGGGGGTATTCGCTCTCTTTTATGATATCTGTGCTAGTAACATGTGCCTTGTAATATATACTTATAAAACTCTTAATTCTTATCAGTTATACACAAGCTTATTTCACCTGCTAGTGTAGTATTATACTCATGTACATATTCTCATCTGCAATTATCAATCATATTTAAGATATACACATGTTCACATGTACATATCAGGAGTTGCTTCAAAGAAAGCTGCCAGTCAAATAATGGTTGCTAGTGGTTAAATGATATAATATGAACAGGCATTGCCTCCATTTGATCTAACAAATGTTTTTACCAGTATATCCAGAAATTACAGAACAGTACATAGACTTAGGGAACCAGGGCCAGGGGTCCGTTCCCGAAACTCAGCCGTAAATCTATGCGCATACTATGTCATGCCTGAGTGGACGCATTTGTCCAAGCACTGTGTAACTGGTATGAAAAGGTCTGTTAAGTAGGACATATTCCATGAGGTTACACACAAGTGGGGAACGGACCCCAGGGGGACACTGAGGACCATACCATTATGCAATATGCTATCTAGCTAATAATTATTTCAATGTTTGAATACCCTAGAATATCCCCAAAATTGAAAATCTTCCCAAGCTTAGAGAGCAGTAATTGATCGTATTCAAAATTGTTTTCATCAAATCAGAAATAGATTATTTTTTGAGTCTTGAATATTGAGTTAAAAGATTTGAAAGGCAAAAAGAATATGATTACTTTTTAAAAAGTTTACACATTTGACAGGATTATACACTACTTGTCCCACAAATCGCATGATTCTTACATTTTTAATTGAACAAAAACAATGTGAAAACTAATTTTTTTTAAATTTAAACAATATTATCCCAGGCCATTTTCCAAATGGAGCTTAGCTTAAAGTGACAGGAGGAAATTTTTTTAGGATACAAATTTCTCTCAAATTGCACAGATCGATTTGTAGACCACCTACCAAGAACGTTCCGAAGGTTTATTGGACAACATACAAAAGAAAACAGTCAAACCTTGTTTTGAACTTCCTGACGATCGTAATTGTCCCCATAAACACTGTGCTTTGACTTTAAGTCGTGCACGACATAAAGTACTACATCATGTATTATTACATAAAGACGGCCTATTCAGCTTATTCACTTCAGGTGTGATCTAATACATTGGAAAGCAATTCCAAATATGCAAAACCCAGGTTCGAAAAAATTGGGGGCCGCTGCTTTCTGTGAAATCTCCTCATGTCTCTTTAATCATGATCCTTATGCTAACTGTAACTGGGATCACAAATATGTTTAACTGCTTTGTCATGTTCCATCAAATGGTTAAAAATATTTTTTAGGAATTGTTTGGGGGAAAAGTCCATTGATCATCTCTTGTTATCCCTGATAAAAAATCATAAGAAAGTTATAAAAGAAAAAAATAACTCAATATTAGTAATTTCAAAATTGGAATTATGTTTCAAAAGGGGACAAAATAGGACAAATGTACATGTGAAATTCACCAATTTGTAAGAACAATAGATATGTGCTGTGTTCTTATTTGTGAAAATGGAGGCACCACGCACCATACCTATTTGACTGACAGCTCCTGCACTAGTGGAATTTGTTAGTTTTTTCTTGTCAATTTTTGTAATATTCACATTTCACCAAGCATAAAATGTCAGCAAGCAAGTGTAAAACATGTTAAGACTTTGCACATGACAGATTCTGCTTACAAAAAATTATGTGCATAGACACTTATGCCAGTAATTTTTAAGATGACTACTCAATGATTTATAGATTGAAATAATTTTGGAAAAGATCGCCAAAAAGCTCTTGTTCCAAAATTTGGCACGTGTGCAGGCCCATTCACAGGTCTCACCCTATTCCACAAAAGCAACAAAAGGTCAATTTTTTTCTGATTTTTTATGCAAAAGTGTCCAACATATAGAGACAATTTTACAAAAAGTTCAATTGTTGCTGATTTTTGGTGAAAAAGACCCTTTTAGGGGGTAAGGTCATCCCCTAGAAATTCCACTTTTTCAAAGTCCTGCACCCACCTCCAAAAATAAATCAATCCTAATGGGCTTACATGTGTGGAATCATTCAAGTGGAATGCTGATTTCAAACATGGTTATGAAAATATTAAATAATTTTCATAACCATGAAATGATTGTAATAGTATGAATATATTTTAACTAATTCACACAAGCATAGAATTCTTCTTACGTGAAAATTTCTAGCCTCATCCGAGGAACTCTTCTTCAGCAGGTGAATGATTGATGATTAACATTTTGGACATTTCAAAAATGTTTGTTAATATTTTATAATTTTGCCAGTTAGTTAGTTAAACCAAAGTTTTAAATCAGGTTTTGTCCCTGTCAACGGGGGTGGCCGGATACACCTCACACTGAGCAATTCAGCTGTGTGAGGATTTATTGGAGCAAAAGATAATTGACCGGATGCCCTTCCTGATGCCAATCCACAGTTTTCGGCAGTGGGCCTAGCCTTTGGGCAACCATCCCCACCATACAAGGCAGCATGTGCTGGATGGCCGCCAAGCTCTCCAGAGCTGACGCCCTTGTGGGTAGATCTTCTTTTTCATTCTACCAGGGTAACCAGCTACCTTCCTCATCAGATTTCCTTAGAAAATCGATGGGGGTGACGGTTTAGCCGCCGACAACTCGGCCCTGGGACAGTGAAAAGGCATTTTGCAAAAATGGTTAATTCTTTACTCCAGTGAAGGGGCATGTTGTGAAAGTATGGACATTGTTCTAGGGATTTAAATGTTGTGTGCAAAGTAGTTAGGAACTGTTTTGTGTTTGTTTCACATATTTTGATGTTGCTCATTATATTTATATAATAAATGCCACTTCATCTTTACACTTCAGCCAGTAAAAGACGAATCAATGGCTGCAAATAAGGTAACACTGATTGACCATTAGCACCATACTGCATAATTGGGAGAAATGCTGCAACTGCATTGGCTCTTCTCCTCCAAAGAAATGATTTGCATATTCATGAATGTGCATGTGAAGGCAAAGTGTTCTGATTGCATGTAATTTGTAGTCACCCTCTTAATTTGACCTTAAAAAAATATAAATTTATGTCTGAAAGTGCCAACAGTTTTTGTCATGTTATTACAAACCCGTTTTTGGGGGTGGATAACCATTTTGGTATTTTTGGTCATAAATCTAATTTTTAACTCAAAATGACAAGAACAAGTGACCTTATTTCTATTCCTTACTTACCCCCACTTTTTTAAGGTCTTCATGCATCCATAGTTTAATTTCTTCCACTAATCACTTTAAACACTCTTGAGGACACATGACAAATTTGCAAACTAACACAGTTTTTGTGATAGGACAAAAGCCTCATTTAACAAAGAAAAGTTTTCAGTGAATACTCTTCTGAAACAAAAAAGGGTTATTTTCTTGCAGCAGTGCCAGATGATTAGAATGTATTATTAAATGAAGATATTCTTTTAACAAGGCATAAATTAAGAGTACTAATATAAGGCCGTATTCTCAACGGAATTTAAAAAATAAACTGTGTTAAGGCCTAAACTTTGGTTAGCTAAACGCACTGTTAAAAAACCGCGTTAAATATTTTAACAAGTCAATTATCAACCACTGTTTTTCAACGCCGTAAATATCATTCACTGAGCTGTGACTTATCTTCGCCTATATAATTACGTGTGCGTGAACAATATTTATATGCCAGACAATGCCTTCCGTAGTTGTAAATGCAACGCATGAAGCCCACGGGTAAATTTCAAGAATGTCGCGTTACGCAATGAGCTTTAGAATTTGTTGAATGACGGAGACAAAAGCCCGGGCCTATTTAAAACTGTTTTATGTCGTTGTGCCACACTTGCTATCATTCAATACTATAACAGATAAACACGAGCATGAAAATAGAAGCAAAGGAAAAATGGACGAGAAGAAATGAACTGAGACTCGGAAAAGAAAGATAAGAGAAATAAAGGAGGTAACTGGTCTAACCAAGAGTATCATATAGAGCTGAAAATACAAGCATTGATGAAAACGTAAAGTTAAACACGCCTTAAACTACCCCCGGACCAAGTCTAAGTTTAACAACGTTTTAGGCATGTTTAACGATGTTCGGCTAAAATTTAAACAGCGTTAAAGTTAACCATGCTTTGAGAATCGCGTTTATTTTAGCGGGCGTTTAAATTGCGATTTAACCAGTGATTAGCGTTAAACATCGTTTGAGAATACGGGCCATAGTGTTTTAAGAAAATGTTAACCCTCACTTTAATGCAAATGATAAATAGATGTTAACCTTACTTCCTATGCAGGTACCTATGCAGGTTTTGTACCCTATGTATAAAAACAATGTGGCTACAAATAAATAACAAATTGCTGGTGTAGTATTTTGAAAGCTTAGAGTATATGGTGAAGGAATCCTTCATTTCTTGATAGTTGGATAGAAATCTTTACTGTTTACCAACTTTTAAAGCAATAATGAGTGATTTCTGGAGAATTATCACCAAAAGAATTTTCGGGGTTGTGCTCTAAAACAAAAGGTTATGCCTCAGAAAGAGGCTGTTGCCAAGCGACTCATCTGACCCACTTTTTTCTGACACAATTATGAATTCAGAAACCATTTATGGAATAAACATGGTTTATTCTGTGATGGGTTTCTGATTTCAAAAGTGTGTCAGAAAAAAGTGGGTCAGATGGGTCACCTTATGGAAATACCCTCAGAAAGATCACCAATTTCACTTTAAGGGAAAAATGCCAAATAAATTACACACAACAACAACAACAAAAAGCTACTTTTACAAGTATGGTAACTAAGTTTGAGGGTCAGTGATTTCAATTATACAATGCTGGGATAATTTCAAGCTAAACTGCTTTGAAAAGTGTTGGTTAATAAAAACAAATTTAACTGCACCACTCAACATTGAGAAAAACTAAGAATGCATGAGATATCAAAAATCCCATTATTGCTTTAATTACAGCTATGGCAAAACTTGCTATGGGGTTTAACATTAATGTTAAAGTAACTGTGTAACCTTGCTGATTGGTAACCCAATTGTAACCTAAATACATGGCTGCACTCAACACAAAGCTTAGGACACTTTACTGTAATTGATTGTGATGTTATAATCAAATGGTACGACTGTCAATAAAGATGAACATTGCTTTTGGTATAGCTGACCAAAACTTCCAGACAGTCAGAATAGGTAATGGTCAGTACAAGGAATATAGTTGTCGAGTGATTGCATTATTTGATGTTGTACAGAGCTGTTATCAGGTTCCGTAAGGTGACCAACTTCTTTCTGACACACTCATGATTTAGGAAACCTTAACGGTTTATGTGGTTTATCCTGTTAAGTTTTCTAAATTCATAAGTGTGTCAGAAAGAAGTGGGTTACCTTACAGAAACACTGCTGTTATCTGCAAAGTGTAACAAGCTAATAATAGCAATCAAACAAAATATGTGCTTTTCAAAACTGGGTTGGGCAAGTGAACAGAGTTCTAGGATTGGAAACACTCTTCAATTTGGACTAAGCTAATAACCCCTTTTCTATTATAGGATTTACAACTAGATTAAAATATTTTTGGTAAGTCTAAACAAAAGTAATTGTCGCATGAACCATTGTAACAATTTAAAATATTTGACAAGTTTTTTTTTTAATACAGCTTTTAACTACAATTCAGCACTGTCAGAAATGTCCGTAAAATTATGGACACTGAAATTGAAATATTCCATACTTTTCCATAAAAATATGGAATTTGTTTTGTAAACCATAACTATTTTAAATGTATAATCTTTTTACAACCAACTGCACCCACTCAAACACCTGCACATGATAGGACACATCTACATATATATTCTTATATCACTCACAACCATGTACAACTGTCTAAAGTAATATAAAAAGTTATGTTTATTTTACGGATTGAAAAAAAGTCTGGAAATTTTGCTGCCAGACTCTTTATTTTCGTTATGCATTCTGGCGGCAATATTGAGTTTGGATCTGTACACTCTCTAAATTTCTTAGATTAATACGGAGGACAAATCTAAATTTTGATTAAAATTTGTTGCTATATTAGATTTATATTTCAATGTATTTTGATTTAAATTTTAATCTAAACTTTAGATTTGTCCCTGATAGCAATCAAATTAGATTAGTTTTTAATCTAAGAAATTTAGAGAGCACGGTTGTGGGTGATATAGGAATAGGTGTCCTATTACGTGTAGGTATTTGGGTGGGTGCAGTTGGTTGTAATCACACAATTAGCATAAAATATTTATGCTTTATGGAACAAATTCCATATTTTTAATGGAAAAACATGGAGGATTTCAATTCACAGGGTCTGTAATTTTACAACCATTCTGACTGTGAAGTTGTATTTGCTATATAAACCCATACCCCCTTCCTATATACCAATATGCTCTGGAGTTTTTTGTTTAAATTATTAATACTATTGCAAGATGCTTCAAATTTCTCCTAATGTTTAATATTCTAGGCTATGCTATAGCTATGGGTGGCAGAGGGGGCAGAGTGCTACCTCAAAAAAAAGTTTTTGAGGGCCAATATGGAAGGAAAAGACTGATATTCATGCTAAATCAGCCATTTTGCACCATTTTTCTCTGCGAGTGTAACATTTTTGCTTGTGATTGGGACATTTTTGCACCTTCCGGGAATCTGCCCCCTTGAAACCACTGAGCTGGCTACCCATCTGGCTAATTTAGACATATATCCCATATTTTCTTGGTATTCCTGACCAAACCATTAACAATAATATAAATAACCCATCTCTAACAAAGAAAATTTCTATTAATTTTAACATCTTGAAAATATTATTGATAACACCTGTTAAAAGTGAATTGTTTTTCTGATGGACGCAGCTGACTTTTTTGGCACATTTCCTAACCCTTCCTGAAAATACTTCTCTCTAAATTTTGGGAATAAAAATATTAAAAGCTGCAAGGTAGGAATAGTACTGGATCCTAATCCTATTATGAGTCCTGCTTGAGAATACAACTAAAATATTTGAGTGAAGTCTACTTTTTCAGAGTACAGTGAGAGGGTGTTTTGAATCAATCCCATAATGCATTGCAGTGTACCTAACACATAACAATATTTAGGGATAAAAAGTGTTCAAAAAGTTTATGAACCACAAGACATTTCATGATCATGTTAAAAAATCCTTAAGTACTAGCATTTTGTGGGCTAATAAAATGAGTGTAAAATTAGAGTTTTAGAGAATTAGAGCCTGTGATCTGAAAATGAGGTCAAAGGTGTGCAGGAAAACAGACAGATGTGCGCACACACAGACATAATCACAGCAAAACCCCTGGCTATTTGTGGTGGTCGAGAGACTAAATTACACTTAAAAAGTCATTTTTTTTTGTATTTTAACATTACCTGAACTGATGCCTTCATGTGGGATTTTAACTAAAACACCATGAATTTTAAAAGCAAATCTATGGGAACCCTGATTGAAATATATAATCAATATGTTGTTTTAACTGGCAGCTGGGACTCACAACAGTTAAAACAACGTTTTTTTACAGTTATTTGCACATTTCGAGTCCCAGCTGCCAGTTAAAACAATGTTTTTTATAGTCATTTCTAATAGCGATAAATCAGAAAATGGTGCCACCTTATCTTAGCTCAATATTATCCATACAGTTGACTATGCTTTGAACTAGATCAGACACAACTTTAAGAAAGAATGTCTTAAAAGGACCATAGTAAATAAAGCCAAGCATGACAAAGACAAATGATCTAATATTGACCACCATGCATAGGTCCATTACTTGACTGATAACAATAAAGGTAGCATGTAAGCAATGGCTTGATACATCACCCATTATTAACTCTTGTCTCCTTTACGTATATGAACAATTCAACTCAAGGCATGCCATCCATTAACCTGAATTTGATGAAGATGAAAATTGAACAAGATTTATTTCAATTTCATCATCGTCATGTTAGTTCATTCATTCATTCAATCCTCTCCTATATTCTGTCAATTCAAGAGCTCACGTCTTGCATTTGATGAAAAATAGGGGCAAGAGTTCCATATGTACCCCCCTTCAAAGTTCTACATGTAACAAATTATTTTTTATTTTTGGCCTTAGGGTTAGGGGTTTTGTTAGTGTAGGCCATAAATAAATATAATTTGTTTCCTGTAGAAATGTAAAGGGGGGTACATATGGAACTCTTTCCAAAATAGGATTATGTGAATGATTCATTGCGAGGAATTTTCTTTCTACATCCGTGGATTACTGACATCCATTTGCATTTCTATCTTCTGAATTTTTCAACAATTTTGCATTCAGTTCTACCCCGTTCCCATTGCAAATGTCAATGAATTAAAATAATTTGCTATTTTTTTAAATAAGCTGTTTTGTATATTTGCCTACTGCATCAATGTTTTATTATGAAATTTTAAGAAAGAAACCCACATCATGTGTGCTAAATTTACAAAATGTCTTTTAAACCAATTGCAATGCAACTTGCATGATGTTAATCGAAGCAATGCGACCAGGCACTAACAATTTTTTACGCTTCCCCTAGCTATATGCAATTTTGTATTTGTAATTAAATTATTCTTTGTAATATCAAAAACAAGCAGAAATTCTCTGTGCAAAAGGTGTAAAGTTAACCCATTATAAAAAATAACAAAATCAGCTATTAATATTAATAAGAACTAACAAAACTCTCAAAGATGACTATATTCTGAACCATTTCTGAACTTCATTTCCCTCATTCCCCATTCACAAGTTTGGCTTGTAATGCTGTAATTAATGCAGAAATGCAAGATAACTTTTAATTAAAAACTAATAGTGACAAACTCTCACAAAAATCTAGAACATGTTGCTATATTAAGTTGAGTTTAGGACCTTAGAGACAATACGGTATCTGAAATATTATGAATTTGTTTTTTGTTTTTTGTTTTTTTGGGGGAAACACTATTATGCAACCTTTATATAAAGCATAAGTATGTTGGGTTAAGAAGATTATTATTTAATAAGTAATTTGATCTTGGAATTTGAAAACCTCAATTTCTTTTGTTGTGCACATTTTATTTTCTTTAAATATGTAACAGATTGAAAAACAAAAACCAACAAGTAAAGAATTTTGTCATATCTAAAGTATCAGGTAGATGGTTCATATAGAAGTTCCAAGTATGCAAATGAGGTATTGCCATTGTTCTGTCAAGCACTACTGCACAACATCATACAGCGCATGATGAAATCAATTGTAATACCTCATTTGAGCTCATTTGCATACTTGGGACTTCTATATGAAATGTTTACCAAGAATCAAAAAGATATAGGAATAAATTAAGTATCATTCCAAAGTGCAACTATTGCAGATTTTGATTAGGCCAATGAAAGTCAATGTTATGTTTCCCGTAACATTTTTTGCAAATCATAATGAGGCAACTATTTCATTTTTCATTATTTGTAATTTGGAAGAAACAGCCATTTTACCAACATTCGGCATGCTCTAATAGCTACAATATTGTGTCAAACCACCACCCTACATTTAGAAATGATTTGCAACTGTTCTTTGGGTTAAAATCTACTAAAATCACATTCACAAGATGTAATCACAAGAAGAATAAAAATTAATTAAAATACAAAATAATGAAATTTTTAGGGATTTCGGCATCTCAAACGCTGGCAGAAAATCATAACGCGGGCGGGTTACGGGAAACATAACATCGACTTTCATATGCCTTACGTCAAAATCTTACATTTTTAAAAAATCTGACATGTTCTTGGTTTTGTGTGAATGGGTTACAAGTATGTAGTAATACTATTTCAATAATGTTGTCCATGTTGGAGTTGATTTAAAATGCAATCATAATTCTATGCTAAATATTGTATGTAAGATGTATGAAGAATATGCAAACCCATAAATTACCCTCCCCCACATTTTGCACACATTTTAGGGTAGATATATGTCAAATTCACCTTAAGTCTGTTAGTATATTTAAATGTTCTCAAGAACTACCTTTTAAATACATATTATGGGATATTTGCCCAAAAGCCCAAAATCTTATTTACATTTTTGTCACTTCTGTGAATAAGTTCTAATCCAAAATGGACAAAATCAACATCAACAAGTTAGTGGAGTGTGTACCTCAGTGAAGTTTATATTGTCTTATTTGGATTCAGTACAACAAATAATTCCCCAGATTTTCATTTTAACTCCATCAACCCTGGTACATTTCTGTATAAGGTATACTTGGTGGCTTTTATGATGGCTACCTAAATGACCACAGATCATTTTCAGAAGCCATCTCAAAAACCACTGACCTAAGAGGAATTTTTAAAACAATTTTGAACTTACTCTGTGACTCTTACAGGGCTTAGAGGTTTAAGTTAAGCTAAGTATCAGACAGAACCACTGCTACTTACTAATCAATACCTATTGTCATTCTAATTTCTTCTCAAAGGAAACCATGTCAAGACTTGGCCGTAACGCCGTGAAGGCGGCCTGCCAGACGCCGGATCAAATGCGTGTGCAACGGCAACGCCAGCTCTTGCAGAAAATCAGACAAAACTTATCAGAGGCTCGCTATGACGCCACGTACGAGACCTCAGACACCCTCCTCCAGATGCAAGAACAACTTATGAAGCGCATGGAGGCTGAGGGTAAAATGAACCAACCGGATAAGACTGACGATGAGATCGAGGAGGAGTGCACCAAAAGCGTGAGTGATACGCTTAAACAGATGAAGGTTACACTAGCGAAAAAGAAACAAGGAGAAACAGCGGAACAGCAGAGATCCCGCCTTGCCTCTGCGCCTACTGCGACAGAAGAGCACACATTGCCTTCATCATCCGTGCATAACGTGAGGCATGCACCTGGTTCAGGAGTGCATATGGCTGTGGCTGAGGTCCATGCAGTACAAGATGATGACTAAACCAATGCCAAGCTTTCGTAGTCTCATTCTTTGGACTCTTTAGTATGGATAACAATAGTATTCAAGAGGCTAATGGACAGTATGCTACTACATACAGATGACTGAGCAGTCTTATGGATTGAGACTATAGGAGTTGGCATTATGATGACTAAAGGCCAAATTATACTATGGAAACTGGTTCTTATCATTGGGCTGACTGAAGTAAGAATTAATTGGCAGTGGATTTGTGAAGGTAACTCCACTAAACAACAGCATGAGCTTACTTGGATAATAGCTATTTACATGTGACTTATTCCAGCTAGATCTGCCATAAAATGGGCTAATAATAGTTGACATTTTAAGGCAATTTATTATGATAAGAACCTGTTTTTAACTTGGTCTTATAAAGCCTGAATTTAATTTCTCAAGGTATCCCACAATGCAATTTGGAGCTAGGTATTTAGATTTTTACAAATTTAGAGTTTTGAGGCGCTACAAAATGGGGATGTTACGCAGGGATTACAGAGTGGTTTTGGAGGGTCCAGGGCCAAAATAAGGGCCCAGAAATGTTGGATGTGAGATGTACTATGAAGCTGCATCCAGTCATTTGTGGTCCCCTAAAACTGAGTGGGTGGCTTGCATTTTCGTGATGGCTGTATGTCTGTATGTATGTGTCTGTAAAATGAAACTACCCATAAACTTTAAACTTGGTAGGGTGGTCGACCATGATCATCTGGTGCTATATTGTTTTGCATCCAGGTAGCACATGTTAATGAATACTTTTGGGCTATTGCATATGTGTGGAGCCACCTTAATTACAAACTACAATATTCTTGTTTAAAACAAAACGGCAGCTATCTCACCATCATTTGGTTCAATATTTTCGAACAAAATTGAACAAAATATCTTAAAGGTAGTGTCAACCCTAGTGCTTTTGTTTTCACACGAATTTTGGATTTTTGCACCATTTTAAACATCAACCTGTGTTCTATCGTTACCAACAAAGGTTATCCACTGCAGACAATCCTGAGCTGTATTTTTTTGCCGATTTAAAACAACTATTTGACCATTTAAAGTCACAAAAACCGCATGGTCTTAACGGTGGGAATTTAAGCACATTTTACGCCGTCAGTCGCAAGGTGCAGCATCGCGTTGCGCGGTGAATTTTTACTGCGTAATGAAGCATGCGCGTGTTTTAATGTACTTTTGCGCGAACGCATCTTGGAAAAACGAAAAATAATATTTGAAAATGTAAACAAAGCGCTAATTTAGACCAGATGAAATTTAAATTTCTTTTGATTTCTGGAGTTAGAGACAAAGGATGTTTGATTCAATAGTGCATAAGGATGTATTTCCATCACTTGCACAACATAGTCAATTTTGAAGTTCAAAGATAAAGTTATTTGAGAAAGAGACAGCTTGAAATGGCGTGAACAGCCCTTTTTTTACTAAAACACGGATTTTCTCAATGTTCAATTTTCGCAAAATTTGGCAAATTTTCAGACAAGATAACTCCAAAAATACCGAAGTAAAAGGTAAGGTTTAACTTTCCTACGATAGCAGCGGTCTTCTCTAGGGACGGTTTTCTCAATTTTTCATTTTTCGATTTCTAACTAAAGATATTCTCCAATATATACTCAAAATTTGGAAAGAAAGGTAAAAATCACACTTTTTAGACATTTTCCCTTATATTTCGAAAAGTAAGCTCTATTTTAAGAAAATGAAAAAAACGTCCCTAGACAAATTTGTCTTGATTCTAAAAATAACATAAGAAATCATGAAAATTCAAATTGATTTTGTTATGCCGTCTGAAAAATTTGGGGCAAAATCATGTTTTTTTAGTACCACCATCGGGTTCATCATCCAATTTTCTTTCTAGAAATGTATACTTTTACATACAATAATGAAATATTTGCAAAGTTACAAACTAGAAACTCAGGGTTGACACTGTCCTTAAGTGCACATTTTTTACATTGAAATGTTATTTCTAGTAATTGGGAATGGACTGTAAAAAAAGGTTGACCCAAGAGGTCAAAATTGTGAGCAATGTTAGTTGCATTTCAGTTCAGAGGATATAGGATATACATATTTTAGTTTAATCAAAAAGTGTAGTGGCCTTGGCCCTCCTGCTCTGCAGACCCTGTTACAGATGTGTGGCAAATATGGATCTCTGATGTAAACAGGAACACTTTCCATACAAAATTTAAGAGTTTGACTGATTTCAAGTCTATTATTTTGCTTTGTAAATTTCAAAGATGGATCCATATTTTGATTCACAGAAGTTCACCCTATATCTCAACAAACAAAATTACTATTTAAGGTGGATGTCAACTACCCTGTTCTTTCATTACTTAATAGTGATTTACCAAAAATATTTGAGAGGGCTATATACTGAGTCCTTTCCTTGCTTACCTCTGATGGGCTAATTCCTTTCATGTTCCAAACTGGGTAACATAAGCAGAATTTGGACTTCCTTTGAAGTGACACATTTTATATTTCACCATTAACATTTATCACTCTATTTTTTCTCTGATTGAATTGCATTGTGGGATTGTATTCAATGAACATTGTCTTTTAGTGCCTCTCTCTCACCAATTATGCTTTACAAAATCAGGCTGAAATAGAGTTGTATCTATCACTGCATCAAGCCAGATTTCAAATGATGCAAGTTGACATGATTTCTGATGTCTGTTGTTAATAGGTTAATATGGGTGGTTACAGAAGCGCCACGAAGAAGGGGGAAAGAATTTGGTGGATTGTTTTGCTCATTGCACTTTAAAACTATGTGATGGAGATGCATTTATATGAAGCAAGGATTTCTAATTAGATTCTAATATATGTGACATTTAGTTTCTAAATACAATGTGTTTTGGTTCTAAATGCAATGTGTTTAGAAGTTAAATACATACATGTTGAAGCTTAAACACTACCTAGATACCTAATGCATCTCAAAAGTGTTACAAGCAAGCTTTGGGAACTTGAATGCTTCTTGGCAGAGGATGATTTAAGCTCGACCCAAAATGCAATTCAAATCACCAAATTATGTCATAAAAGTACCACATACTTCCTCACACTCCTATTCTTTTGCATGCAAAAATGCCAACTTCAAGCACTGTGTTTGCCCATAGAACTTTAGGCTAATCAAGGAAAAGGAGCTGAAAACGGTATAGAACATGTCTATCTTCAGGATCACCTAAAAAAGTCCGATTACCCTCAAGTTTAGCAGCCGAACTCAGCTCTTGAAGTTAGTATTTTTGACAGGTTTTGCGTGCAAAAGAATAGGAGTGTGAGAAAGTATATGGTACTTTTATGACGTAATTTGGTGATTCGAATTGTGTTTTGGGTCGAGCTTTTAAAAAACAGGGGGCACATGTGGTGCAGTGGATCAGCGGCCAAAAAGCATAAGGTTGTGGGTTCGAGGGCCCCGCTGTTCCAAGTGTTGTGCACTTGGGCAAGCACTTTACCTCGCTTGCCTCTCTCCACCCAGAATGTAATAATGGGTACCGGCAGATGTTGGGAATGTAAACAGAATAGCGGTGCGGGAGGAGTGGCGAACCCCCCAGCAACATTATGCGGAGTCTGGCCCCAAACGCAATGACAGAAGAGATGGGCAATCCGCCTGTGGTGCACCAGTTGCATTTTTTAAATCATCCACGGCGTCTTGGTTTGACCTGTAAGGAACAAGAAAACATGGTTGTGAAAACCACACGAAGCAAGTGGGCTGAAATGTATCATGAATGTATCATTTTCTTAAAATCCCCCCCCCCCCACACTTTGGGTTTATCAATTACTATTTGGATAAAGATGATGATTGTGAGGTGGTTCTTAGAAAATCATGATATAAAGCCAATATTTGGTAAATATTTTAAATATAACTAAATGTCATTCTCAATTTAAAAGTGTGTCAATAACATGTGAGATTCAATATGGTGGTTTTTGATTGTCAATTTAGTGTTAAAACAGATTGTCGGCTAATTCTAACAATCTTACAGCCAAACGAACCTCAGTTAACCCAATAAAAGGCTTGTAGTCTCAGACGGGAATCTAACTGAAAGGTGCAAAAAGAGAATTCACATAACAGGTGTCCCAAAAAAATCGAACGTATTAATTTGCCCTGATGTAAAGATTTCCATAAAAAAATATCCCAATATTAATTTTAAAAAAAAGGGGAATTTAAGGCTGAGAAATGGTTCATTTGGTTAAAAATTGTGAAATGTCTAATTTTGTATAGGAAGCAAATATGAAATTCAGTCAATTTTTCTATTAAATTATAAGCATTAAAACGCACCTTTTTCTCTCTTTTAAGACATGTTGTAGCCAAAATTTACAAGTTCAGAAATCTATTGAGTGTCTAATCTTATGAAAATTACATTCTGAAAATATTTGGGTGCCTCAAATCTCTCGGGCACTTTAGACCCGAGTTAAACCAGGGTTAGTCCTTCAATAATGCAAACTTGTTTAGTAAAACAATTTAAATGCAAATTTCTGTGCAATTTGCTTGGACAAAAGTGCTTCAAAAGCCACTGTCTTGTATATTAAGTATTCAACAGTTGAAAACTACTAATAAAGATAAGTCCTGGGGTATTTCAAGTTTGCAGTTGAGCTACATTCTACCCAATCAAAGGCCACCATGCTGACTTTATACTATTTCCATATTATATGCAATTAGCCATCACAGTGCCTTCTGTGTTTCCCTATGCAAACCACATGAATGTCACAGTGACTGCAAGTTTATACCGCACAATTGAAAAGGAACAAAATAACTTCCAGGAATAGAATTGTGAGTTTTTCATTTTTTTTGGTGGTGTGCCCATACAAGATCACACTTTTGACTCCCCCAGCTAGATTTAAGCCTTGCACCTTCATCTGGAACCAGTAATTTTGGGGTAACCCTTTTCCTCCAGTTTGGAAGATACAGTGCATTGAATATGAAGAAATACCAGAGGAGATCTGTTTTTACTGGACAATTTTAATCCATAACATCATATTTAGAATTTTGTGGAGCTAGAAACATGCTGTATGTCTCCCACACGTGTAAAAATGTTCATTCTAAATAACAGTGAATATTAAGAAAAATCCAAGGAATCTGTTTGTACTGGACAGTTAATCCATACAGCATATGTTAGAATTTTTGGAGCTAGAAACATGCTGTTAGGTCTCCCACCTGTGTATAAAAAAATGGTTTTTTTTTTTGTTCATTTAAAGAGCACTAGTACTCACAACAGGTTAAAATCACGTTTTTTTACAGTCATTTGCACGTCGAGTCCCTTTTACAGTTTTTGCACTGTTGGTCCCGGCTAACAGTCAAAACGCCGTTGATTTTAAGATCATTTTTTAACAGTGCACTGACCACTTTCTTTTGGCCACTTCTTACCAAAAATTTTTCCATAACTGTAAAAACTTATTTTCGTAGTAGCTTTAATCTTTGAAATTCGCAATCACAATGAAATGCGATATAAAGACAGGCAAAAATTATAATGTTAGAGAATTGCAATTAAACTTATGCCAAAATAGCACATTTGCAATTTTAAAAATATGAAACAGTCCCAAAATTTTGTACTTACAGTCAAAATTAACAGACTATTCTTTCACCTCTCAGCCAGGCTAGGCACTCACTACCTTAACTTTCATACTTAATTCCGAGCCGATCTCTCTTCCCTCCAACTCCAGTTAGGCCACCCAAATTGTATTTAGTAGACCTAGTTTGTGCAGCACATACGTTGCTCAACAAAACTTCAATGCTCCCAGGCAGATACACATTTATCCAAACGGGAAATAACAGAACAAAAAATCGAACTCTATTCACGTGTATGTATATTTGATACCTGGTTTACTATAATAGTGTAGCTGTAAATGTGTGTGTGTAACGGATTTTTACATTTTACCACAATGAAGGATTTATTATAGTATACTGATAAGGATAAGGATAACCTTTTGATTTGGTTGTTTAATCCTGCAAAACAATTTAACTACTAATTTATTGTTTTACATAAGGTGCCTCTCAAACGTCTGCTGGTTCTAAGGTATGAATCTCTATGCATTATTTCTTGTTACTTTGAAACTTGTTTTACTGGTTAAGACTTATTTTGCCTGCTTCTGCTGTTGCCTTTTTGGCAAGGAGTTCCATATGTACCCCTCTTCGAATTTCTACATTGTTACAAATTCATTTTATTTGTCCTTGGGGTTAGGGTATTTGTTAGTGTAAAGGCCCATACATAAAAATAATTTGTTTTCCTGTACAATTTTAAAGGGGTACATATGGAATCTTTCCCCCTTTGGTCTGTTTTTCATGGGCCTCTGTCTTTTTCCACTTCTTTGTTTTTCACCTTCATCCCTGTTTTTCACATTTGTTTTGAGTTCAAAAACAAAAGGCATAGAAGGCAAAGAGAGGTAAATGGGCAATAAGGCAGCTTTGGCAAAAGCAAAGGCAAAACTGGAATGAAAGAAAGATATAACAGGTGGTAAATAATTTGTAGTAAATGGTTCAAAGGTAAATGGTATTTCGATGCAAGCCTCATATACCAGTGTGCACGAGGGATGCTGGTTAGGGTAGCTTTCTGTTAATGTAAGTAATAGAACATGGTTCAACCATATGAATTGTTGGTCAACCAGCAGTTTGTGTTTTGGGGCTGTCCCTTAATACATAAAAAAATGCAAGTTGATCTATACTGGGTGCCTTAGTTTCTAATCAGTGGCGTATTTCAACTGTAGGACTAAACTGATGGAAGCGAGGCCTCGCTTGTCTTCTCAAGATGAACATACTTTCTCTCTCTTGCCTATTTTTTTACTAAGTGTACTGAACATGGTTGTTTTTTAGACCTTTGCTGTGCCACTCTCATTGTTCAAAACGCACCTCTCAGGTTAGACAATACAGCCCTACTCTTTCAGCAAATACAAACATTTTTATTGAAGAATGTTGATACAGTATCTCAGATTTGCACATTACACGATACTACCTTGGCAAGTGACCAATCAAAAGAGTGCTGATGGACAGTAAGAGGTAGTGCCCGGGTGATAACTCAAACACTTTAATCAAACCGAACCTTTTATCTAATTCTTAATGCACATTAATGGAACCTTAACCCCTTACCCTCTTTGTTTTTGTTTTTTTATTTAATACACTTATTCCTTCCGTCCATCACCCAACTTACCTAAACAGTTGGTATTTTTTATACATCGGTGTTGGACTTTGAATTGTGTTTTGCTAATTGGTTTTAGCAGTATTTGGTCCCTCTGGCAAGCAAGTAGAAATGTGTTTTTCTGTTCACAAACAACAGAAATTACAACACGTGCCTTTGGGTAGTGCAATACAACTTTTGCTCATAATATGGAAGGACCACATAAGATAATAGAAAATTTGGAAATAAGTTATGTTTGAAAGATATTACGGAGGTGCAAGATTATTAAGTGTAACCTTTAACCTCATGTAACCTGACCTTAACCGTTGTTATAACACAACCCCTTGCACATTAGTGTTAACTCTAACCAGAATTGTAACCTTGGGGCTAACATTAGCAAAATCATTCATACAATTATGTGGCATACTATGTATGCCTTAGCGGACTAATTTATCAAAGCACTGTGGCAAGTAGTGTAAACAGGTATATTTTTAAGATATATACTTGAGTTAATAAGCATGTATAGTTATGCATAATTTGCAAATTAAACCAATCCATTGGTGTACCATAGTGATTGGCACACAAGAGAGAACAATGATGATCCTTATAGTAGCCCTTTGAAAAATGAACCATGCTATAGTGGAAGGGTAAAATATGATCTGTATCAATGGCACACATGTACTACATTTTTGTACCGAGTATCCCCTAGTGTAAATATTTGCAGTCATTGCAAAGTCTCGAGGCTGCGTTCATGTAGCTGAAAAAAATTCAATCTTGAAATTTAAACTACAAAAAATAAAATATTGTTTACACAAAAATAACAAAAATGGCTTTTAGATATGTAATGCCAGTGTGCTGTTTTTCATACATGTTATAAGGTTCTTGAGAGTCCTAATGGGCAATGACTTAGTTATATTCAAACTATATTTCACCTGCACGACAAAGTGGGCGGAAAGTCACACAGCCGACAGTTTGGAGACTGCCTGACTACCGGCCTTGTGTTCTTTGTTCAGCCACCTAGGCAGCCAATGGAATGTTCACACTGGCATTGATAAACATGTGTATTGTAATTGCACATTCCACGCTTCCTGGCCGCAGGTTGCTCAAACAAAGACCACAAAGCTGGCATCCAGGCATCGGGAAACTACCTGGTTGTGAACTTTCTACTCAATCTTTTATATGCTGTATAAGAGGCAATCAGAAAGTTTTTGGGTGTCACGTGGCCCATTTTACAATGCTGCACATAATTTTTAACAGTCAACAGTCCCCTTCCTTCAAAGTCCCTAAAAGTCAACAGTCACATTCCTTCCTACAAGTTCTATACACTGTTGGATCGTCATCCTTGACTTTTGATGCATTTGAAGTAGATATGGTTTTCATCACTGAACAGTGATGTAACCAAGGAGGCAGGGGAGGCAGCTGCCCCTTTTGGGGAATCTTTCCCTCTTGAAAAAAAGCTGGTTATGCCACTGTCAATGAATGGGTGGTTTGCCATATGGGAAGCTGCTAATGCTTCAAGAAGTGGAAATGAGAATGCAGCGGGGTATAGAAGTCAAGGGAAATAACTTCAAAAGAAATGTGACTATTAAGTCTTGAAATTATATTTGTATCATTAGAAATCTCTGAGGCAGCCTTTAAGCATCTTCAAGAAGGAATACCAAAGTATATCAAACATAGTGGTACCATAGGAGGAAATAAGCTGAAATTACAGATCTTGATCAAGGTCATTGGATGACAATAAAAAGGTGATCACAAATAGCATACCTGCCAACCTTCCCTCCGCCTTCCCTGTTTTACAGAAATCATCCCTATTTTGAACTTTTCCAAATTGCAAAAAATAGGGATATCCTGATTTCTGAAATTTCAAAAAATCTTGAAATAGTTGCCAGAAAAGTCCTGAAATATTTCTGTGCTCCTGAAGCTCTTCCTGCAGCTTCGAACAAACTAAAACCCAGTAACTTCAGGAGACTCTGCCCCTGTGTACTCCACTAGAGGCTTTAAATTGGATCACAAATAGACACCACCCTTAAAGGAACTATCAGTGATTTGCTTAATCAGAATATCGAAAAAAATCATCAAAAATCAGATTTTTGCATATTTATACAAGTACCAGTATCCTAACATACAAAATGGTGCGCCCGCAGGCGGAGTGCCCATCTCTCTGTCATTGGCTTTTGGACCAGACTCCCTCATATAATGTTGCTGTGGGGGGTTCACCACTCCTCCCGCACAGCGAGTCTGTTTAGCATTCCCAGCATATGCTGGTACCCATTTACACTCCTGGGTGGAGAGAGGCAAGCGAGGTAAAGTGTCTTGCCCAAGTGCACAACACATTGGCGACAGCAGGGCCCGAACCCACAACCTTATGCTTATGAGGCGAGCGCTGATCCACTGCACCACATGTGCCCTGTTAATCCTAACATATCCTGCAAGTTATACGACCCAAGTCAGCTTGATAAGGACAGAATCGGATATTTAGTCATTACTGCTGTCCGTACGGACAATTACTACAACACGTAATTGTATAGGGATTCATAACTTTGAACACTGATGTTTTCTTCCTTTTCTAGCAATTTTTCAGTTGGGAAAAATAACTTCTATAAATTCCATAGACTTATCCTTCACTTTTAAACTGTTCCTGCAAATTTCAAATATTTTGACTCTTTCGGGTGAATCACTGATAGTATGGTTTAAGGACTTTTGTGATGAGGTGTTTGCAGCACATGCATTCTGATTTTGGGGTTGTAAACGTTGGCAGGTATAAAATAGGTGTCATCCATACCATTACTTTAAAAAGGCCTTTACCCCCATCCGCTGGCATTGCAAGTATTACAATTTCAGTTGGCTGAAAATGCATTCAAATATTTTGGTTTATGCCACTGAGATAACTGCATAAATTTAATAATACCACAAATGCCTATATTTAAAGTATACAATCTTATGTAGGTAGCACATGACGTGGCCCTTTTTTTATAACATTCAGGTTTTGTAAGTTGCACGGAAAATTTTTAATTATGGAGTCAAATAGGTATGGTCACTTGGCAGTATACTTGAGAAACCAAGTTTTAATATTGCACCACATTTAACTATATAAATGCACACATTTCCATATGATATATTACAACATTTTAAAGCCAATTTGCATATTGTACTGTACTGACTACAGATGCATGTAAAATTCATCAGGGTTACTTCAACAATTCCAAAATGTAAAACATTTATTATTACATAATTTGTTATGAGGGGAGTAGGATGGCTGACTATGGGGCATCACCCTACTCAACATGTGGCTCACAGTAAATTATGAGCATCTGATTAACAAAATACGGAAGGCCTATACAAAAGGCATTAAAGGTGGGTGTTCCGATTTATGTGTATCATGATTTCTACTTGATATGAGAGCCTGGCACCTGCACACACTTACCATCAAGTATCGTGGGAAACAAACTTGCGGTTTTGGTAATAGAAGTGATAATGCCCATTTGCAAGGCCCTATTCACTACTGTGCTAATAATGATGGTTAACCACTAAAACGGAAGTTTTTTGTTTATATCTTTGCAAAGAAGTGGATTTGGAAGCTAAAATTTCAGGACAATAATGAGAAAAATACAGCCTTTCATCTGATATCAAAATTTATACTACTTCTGGGTAAATCAGGGGGTTCCAGAGGCGGTCGGAACAAGCACCTTTAAAACAAAAGGATTTACAATATAAGCAACTCTTCCTTCTTAAAATGGAAAGCTGATATGTTCTTATTGTTCTTAAAGATGCAGTATGACCAAAACGTGTAATCTTAATGATCTTATTTCTCCTTGGTGATCAATCTGTGACTTAACAATACATTGAGCTTACCTATTTCTACACTAAATGGGCAGAGCTCATAACATTGTCTATCACCATAGAATATCATGGACACAACTCAAAGTTAACAAAGTTTGGCACTGTGTGCTACATGCATTTGGATGCCCACACCCACACCTTTTTAGGTTTGTGAACATGGGTAAGATAGAGCAAATATCCCTGCTATATAAAAACTGATCAAACCATAACAGAGTTGTACAATGGTGCTCAAATGGTTGTACCCAATGGCATAATATTGGAATACACCTCTGTGTTATAGGTATATAATCGGATGCCTGGTCCATTCCAAAGGGTGTGCCATGATGGGTGCAGATATTGTGAAGAAAAAGTATAGACTTTTGATTACATTGGGCCACAGTGGTGCATGGTAGGTGGGTGTTGTCAAATGTGGAGTGTGCTTATAGATGCAAAGCACAGTAGGTACCATAGAATTTTATTTATACTGAATGGAGCCACAACTATTGCTCTTTTAGAAAAAATCAGTTCAGTAGACATGAACCTGAACTACTGAAAGAGGTGACTCTATGAAGAGCTCATTCAATATTGAGGAAGCTGTGCTGCAGTCAGTGGCTTAGCCAATAGGGAGGCAAGGTGAAAAATGGGTAAAATCAAGATATTTTAATGTAAAATAGACCATTTTGGAGCCTATTTACTCCGATCGGGACAACATTTCCCCTGACCAGGCTTTTGGCCCCTCAGAACCACAAGGTTGCCCACACTACTGGCTGCAGTGAACTTTCTCAAGGTTTTGGCTTCATGCTACATTGTGACTTGAGTTTTTAACCTATTTTAGTTATTAAAGGATGGAACCTAATCTACACAAAAGGATTGGGCTTCTTAATATTTACAAAATTAGAAGTTACTATTTCATAATTGGAATACGCATAGCTTATTGTAAATTAAGGGTGACCAGATTTAATAAAACCAGGTTCAGTTGTTATAATTATTACTCATGCATCAATAAAAAACATAAGTTATTTGGGGAATTATTTGGTTATTAATGGGAACCATATTATATAGAATATTATGAGGTATCTTCACAAATGGAAATATTATATTAATAAAGATATTTGTAATATTCCAATGTTTTCTGGCTTCTGAATGATTTGTTAAAAAATTATGTTGGCAAATGCCAAAGACTTCTTTCTCTTTGACACATGAGGGCAGTATATTATGTTGGCAAATGCCTGGATGATGGCCGCCAAGCCTCATTCAATATAGCAACTCGCCCAAAATATCAAAAGAAATTACAGCAATACCGAATGCAATCCACAAACCAATGTGGGTGCTTTGATGTGGGTCAGTCATGGGTGTTCCCATGACCCACATACATCCTCATCCATTATTCATACCAAAAAATCAGAAATAACCCTTACAGTGAAATTGATTTGTCAACTCCAACAGTTTTGGAATAAGAAAATATTCCTTGACAACAAAAAAAAGGCAGAATTTTTCGTCACAATTTTGCTTTTACGTGTTAAACCAATGGTGACGTCTAAAATTGGAATTTCTTGGCCACCCTCCCCTGCAAATGCCAAACACTTCTCTTTGACACATGAGGGCAGTATACTCTAATAATAAATGTGCCAAATGGTGGCAGCCAAGAAATCCCAAATGTAGATGTTATCATGGGGTTAAAGGTGCGTGTTCGTCTTTGGGACCCCCCTGATTTACCCGGAAGTAGTATCGATTTTGATATCAGATGAAAGGCCGTATTTTTCTCATTGTCGTCCTGAAATTTGAGCCTTCAAATCCATTTCATTCTCAAGATATAAACAAAAAACCGCCGTTTTAGTGGTTAACCATCAATATTAGCACAGTATTGAATAGGGCTTTGCAACATGCATTATTGCGTCTACCATCAAAACCGCAAGTTTGTTTCCCACGGTACTTGATGGGGTGTATGCGCAAGTGCCAGGCTCTCATACCAAGTAGAGAACACAATAGACAAAAATCTTTTGAAGCACCTTTAAAACAAAATTTTGACAAAACTCTGAATTTGTAATAATTATGGTATCAAGGATAATTTTCTTATTCCAAAAACTTCTTGGGTAGAAGTGAATATTACAGTTATTTTTAATGAATAGAGAACAAGGTTGTATATGGGCACGGCCATGGGAACACCACAGACTGGCCGCCCTCAGTGTCAAAATTTTGGTTCATTGTTGTGAAAGTCTGTAAGCTGGCAATCTCGTTTGATTCATTTGGGGTGATTTGCTGTATTGAAGTGGCTTGAGTCTGAGTTTGTTAAGAACAAGCTGGCACTTTGAAAATAGTGCTCCCTCAAGATTTTTTCAAAATCGATATTTTTTGCATTGTGTAAAGGCTTTTATATACAAAAGCCCTCACCCGAAATGAGTTAAGACCGCAATCAGGTTCCTTATATGAGGTAAACTGAACGATTTTATAATTTAGGTCTCCTGCTACTTAAACTCATCAGACAACGAAAATGGCGTTTAACACAAACAAACTGATGTTTCCCCCGCTATGCACCCTGTTTTGATCAGTCCTATAACCTTTGTGGTTTGTGTATCAGTGATTACGAGTCAAAAATATTCATGTAATACACACTCTGTTGATTAAAGTTATGGAAAACTTAAAAGAGTGGCCTACAAATTACCCCGTGGAGTTCTTTATCCTCATATCAATAATGTCCCTATCTGTATTCTGGGGTAATGTTATTTTTATGGTAAAGTATACTTTTGCTTCCAATGGCCTAGACTAGATCATTTGATAGCAATTGAAAGAAATTTCATATTTTGTGAAAATGTGCCAGTCCTGCTTTAAAACCACCTCCCCACTCCCAGGTGTCGGGGTTGTCAAGGAGTTCTGAAAGTGAGCCATAAATAAGGCCTTTGAAACTCGTATTAGTTTCTCGTCCCCCCCGCCCGCGTTATGAGTTTGGGCCGCGTTAGCGCCGAATCTGGACATCATTATTGTTGTAAACTTCTGTTCACGCAATCATCACCTTTCCGTCAGTTGGATATTGGAATTTTGGTAGGAAACCTGTCTCGGAAATGAGTCTAAAAATAGACCCATATTTCATATTTGTCGTTGATCCCTTAGGTTCATTTTCACTGTAAAAATAACGCAGGAGCCAATAATGAATAATGAAATAGTTCCCTCAGTATGGGCTGAAAAAAATGTGACGAGAACTCATATTGAGTTTCAAGGGCCTAAGACCAATTTCTAGCACAAAATATACCCAAAATGGCGGACCAAATATATTCTTAGTGGGTCTCAGTTTTCAAATACACAATGAATACAAATCTCCTTAGAGACTGCTCAAGTGCAGATTCGTATTGATTTGGAATCACATATTTCAATATGGAAAAAAGCCCATTGGGGCCCTAATGTTGTAGACATCATCCATGCTGTTCGATTCTTAATCTTTCCATTGAAAAATGTTGTTCCAACGAACTGATTTTGAGATTTGAAATTTCATATGGGGTTGCCTGGTCTTAAGGATTGAAAAGTATAGTTTTGCTATAATTGCCACATATTTGGTTGGGGTTGATATTTATAATGAATTTTGGAGCTGGGGAAAGGGGGCAAGGTCCATGGGCGGATCCAGACCTCACGGGGGGGGGGTGCCAATGATAACTTTTATTTTTTCTTGATGTAATGGCTGCGTAGCACCCACGGCGTCGCGTAACGCGGGGGGTGGGGTGGGTGCTGGAGGGGTATCCCCCTTACCGCGCGAAGCGCTGAAGCTTCTTCATTTTTATCATTGGCAATCAAACTTTTCCCACTGTAGTTTAGGGAATGTCATATCACTTATAACTAAGTGCGCTGGAAAGAGTTCATCGTTTCAGGACAATTGATCAGGACTTCGAGTATATAAGTTTATATCACAATTAACAGTGAGTAAACAGTTCAACGCCGGGCACGGTGAAGTTGATATGAAACGATGAGAGGTCAAGTAAAGGTAAGATAAAGAATTATGTAGCAGGGGTTAGTAATTAGTGTAAAATATAGTTGAGGGTTAAGTTTGGTTTGAAATTAAGCATAAAGACTCATGGAGAGTTCGTTATATCAAGTTGTCCGGGGGGTGGGTGGCGGGAGGGGTATCCCCCTCCTGCGCGAAAAAAAAAAAGCCCCAGAAACTCTTGCAATATTGGCTTGCAAAACAAATTTTCCCATGCATTTACAGAAGAGAAAAATTTAATTAAATTTATAAAAGTGGTTCACTTTAAATTATAGTATGATAAGCAAATTTAAATAGTAAAACAGAGCTGTACGCAGGATTTTTTACGGCGGGTGCGGTTGTCTTCGAAAAAAGTGGACTATTTTTGGAAAAAATGGACCTAACCCCCCAAAAAATGGTCCCTTTTTGGACGTTTTGAACATGTCATCACCAAAAAAGTGTACTTTCTTTTCAAAATAATAAAAAACTTTTATCAAAACAATCAGCAAAAAGTGGACCTTTGGGATTTGGGGGGGGGGGGGGGGGGGCGTACGGGCCGATAGTAAAATATTGTTGATGGAGTTAAGTTTGTTTGAATTCAAAAGTGCTTCATGGAGAGTTCTAGATCAAGCTGTCTGGGGGTAGGTGCACTTAACAAACAACACACAAACACCAAAAAACAATATAATTTCACTTTTTAAAAAAAAGAACATTTTCCCATGCAATTTGATGGAAAAAATTTGAAATATTGCTCTGATAAGTCGATCAACATTTTTAAAAAGTAAAATATAGTTTGATGGGTAGGTCTTGTTTGAAATAAGCATAAAGTGTTCATGTAGAGTTCGTATATCAAGCGGTCCGTGGGGTGGGTGCGGGGGGGTGTCCCCCTCCGCGCGAAGCGCAAGAACACTTGCAAATATTATTTTCCCAAAAACACATTTTCCCATGCATATGATAGAAACAACTTGAAAATTATAAGTGGTTCACTTAAATTATAGGTATGATTAGCATTTTTAAAAAAGGAATTATAGTTGATGGGTAAGTTTGGTTTGAATTAAGGCCCTAAAGTGTTTCATGCAGAGTCGTATATTCAAGCTTGTCCGGGGTTGGGTGCGGGAGGGGGGTCCCCTCCCGGCAAAGCGCCAGAACCCGCAAGATTACTTTCCAAAACACATTTTCCCAGATTTGGTAGAAAACATTTGAAATTTTGTAAGTGGTTTTTTTTTTTTTTTTTTAAATAATTATCACATTTTTTTGAAGAGCGCCCCCAATTTTTAAAAATTTGAGATTGACAAGGTTGCCTTCGCACTGGCTAGTAAACTATATCGTGAATGGACGCTATACAATTGTAAGTGTCACAAACGACGGAAATTTTGTAACTAGAAGAAGTAAATCGGGATCCCGATAATTAATTCAACGGCGGCTGGGATGGGGAGGAAACGGCCTTCCCAATATGAAATAGACGGGGGAAATAGCACCAGGTAACGTATCTACGCTCACTATTAGTTGTTTATTGGGGCAGGAAGTCAAATTTAGAGGTCATTTTCTTAAAGTGGCACTAATTTCATATGGACGGACATAAACTTAGCATTTCCAGCTCTGCCTTAAGTCATTAGAATACCAATCTAATGACAAAAATCGCTCATTTATGATAAAACGCATTTTAGATTAGTTCGAAGGTGTTGTAGTTTTCTAGACAATTAACAACTAGTGGGCAAGTAATATCAAATTGAAAATTGGGGGCACTCTTCAAAAATGTGTAATATTATAGAGGTAATTAGCATTTTTAAGAAGTAAAATATAGTTGATGGGTTTAAGTTTTGTTTAAATAAAGGCTGACTCAGAGATTTCGAATATAATTGTTTTTGGGGTTTGTGGGTTTAGTAATAAAAAAAGTCATCTAGAACTAAGATTGGTACCTAAAAGATTAATTCCAAGTTGGGATGAATCTGATTTTTGTTTCATGTATAAACATTTAGCCACAGTCTATTTATAAACAGTGCCATAGGTTACCGTGTATAACAATTTCGGATCCGGAGAATTTAAACCAAGTTGTGATGTTCTATATAAAAGACTTTCGATTTGAGCTTAGTTATTTCCACAGTGTTAGTATATGGACAGCATTATCATGATTATTGTAAGTGCAAAAAAAAAAAAAAAACACGATTGTTTTGAAAAATTAGTGGCGCCCTCATCTGGAATGCTCTGAAATCAGCCTTCTTTAAGCATTAAAGTGTTCATGCAGAGTTCGTAATCAAGCCTTCTGGGGGTGGGTGAGGGGATTACCCCCCCCCCCCCCTCCCGTTCCAAAGTGCGGAACCTTGCAATTTCGCTTTCCAAAACCCATTTTCCCAAGCAAATTCGATAGAAACAACTTTGATAAGTGGTTCACTAACATGTGTATTTTTAATGCTTATAGGTATGATCAGCCATTTAAAAAAGTAAATTATGGATGGATTTGAGTAAGTTTGTTTGAATTAAGCACTAGGTGTTCTTCGGGAGGCGTATATCAAGGCTTTTCCAAAACACATTTTACCATGCAAAGTTGATAGAAACAAAATGAAATAATGCTTATAGAGTATGATCAGCAGTTTAAAAAAGTAAAATATGTTTGATGGATTAGTTTGTTTTGATTACGCATGATGGTACCCATGCAAGAGTTACGTAGATACAAAGCGGTAGGGGTGCAGGGAGGGGGGAGGGGTAGCACATTCGAGTGGAAAACTTGCCGAGTGGAGAGGGAAAAAAAAAGAAAAAAAAAAAGAGGAACATCAACCCAACCCAATACAACACCAACAACCAAAACAATAATGTTTTCCCGCCCGCTTTCTTACTTCATCCCATAGGGAACAAAAAATTTACCAAAAGAAAAATAAAAACACCCACATCCTCAAAATCCCCCCCCACCCCACCACCACCCCCCCCCCACTCCCCCCCCCCCCAAAACACATTTTCCCATGCAATTTTGATAGAAACAATTTAATAATGCTAAAAAAGTACAATAGATGTTGATGGGTTAACATGTGTATGAAATTAAGGGTTAATGAATAGTAGTCGTGCCGGGGTTGGTGAGTGCGGCAAGGCAAAGTGCAGAAACCTGCATATGATTCACTTTCCAAACCACATTTCCTCATGCTAATTGATGGTAACAATATTATTTTTTAATGCCAGGACCAACTGTTTTGCAAAGCAAAATCAAATTGTTTTCCTGATTGTAGTGGCGCAATGAGGCCACTGTGCCGCATAGCGATGGGGGTGTGGCTACGGGCGAGGAAACTTTGGGTATTAGTT